>QUSF01000075.1:438628-453463 GCA_003676055.1 Chloebia gouldiae
TGAGAAACCACAAGGTGCTCCTGACTCCATCCAATCTCTGAGGGAAGCTTTCCACTGGGTTTGCTACAAGGTTCTTAGTCCAGGCTAACCTGGAGTCTCTGCCTTTCACACTGTTCCTGCTCCCTAATTGCAGCAAACAATTCCTGTTACAGCTTCACATTGGGATTTAAGCACTGAGTTTGCATGGCACAGTCCCTCCTTTTTGCATATAATCTAACACAGGAAGGCATCAGTGCAGTCCCTCAGTGACTCATTAAAATATTTTAATCAATTTTTAGTGCACTTTTCATGCAAAGAGTGACTGCACAATGCTATCTCAGTAAAAACAACACAAAACAAAATCAGAAACCAGCAATAAAATCCCAAATAAAAAAAAATGTTCTAAATAGGCTCCAAATTCTTGAAAGAATAATCAATTTTACCCTCTTTTTATTCAGGCACAACCAGTTTTCTGGCCTGTTCTAATACTACTGGGAATATTGCCATTGACTACAATGAGGAAAAATAAAACCTAGTTTAATATATGCCTCAGCTTATAAAATAATAACAAGTTGCTTAACATGGTTTTGCTTAACCTGCTCATTTATTTTCATACCTAAAATACAAGGTCCAGAACACATAGGAAATAAACAAAGGACTGCAGTGCTTCTTTTTGTTCAGTATTAAGAAACTCAATCCTAGTTTAAGGATATTATTAACTCGTGTGAATCATCCTTATGGAGGGATCTGTTACAGCCATGGCAAGACATAGAGCAACTGGATGGTAGCAAAAAATTAATGTTTTCTGTCAGGTCCATTATGAACCACAGGGAATTTCTGCCACCTCACCATTTTAACCTTTCAACATCTTTATCAGAATCATGGAATCATAGAATCATAGAATTTATAGAATTACAGAGTAGTTTGCGTGGGAAGGGGCCTGAAAGATCAACTAATTCCATGGTTCCACCAGACCAGGCAGCTTAGAGCCCTGCCCAGCCTGGCCTTGGACACTTCCAGGGATGGAAGGGGCAGACACAGCTTCTCTGGGCACCCTGTGCCAGGGTCTCACCACCCTCACAATAAGAATTTCTTCCTGATATCCAATTCCACAGACATTAAAGAGCTTGATCTACAGCCTTAGAAAAAAAATTAGATTGATGTAAAAATAAAATACACAAACATCCTCTAAAAAAAATCATAAACTTTTGTTTGTATAGCTGTAATTCAAAATATACCTTAAGTAAGTAAAAACTATATTAATAAGATAACAAAAAGTTTATAATGTAGAATTGTAATTTTATAAAGGAAGCTAAGTGTTTAAAAGTTATAATACAAACATATATGTATATGTACAACAACCTATTAAATAAAAGCATCTGCAATATATCAAAATTAAGTAAAAGTGATAAATCAAAAAACAAAATAAATGTTATAACATCTGTCCACTAAACTAGAAAGTTATATCTTATAACAAAAAACTTATAACTACTTTAAACTATAACCAACTACTTACTCCTTTAAAATCTCACAACCTCTATAACTAATGTTTATCTAACCAATAAATTGTTCTTTAGCCAACAATGCTCCCATTCCTTCATTAGAAACAACAACAATAATACCTGTGGAAACTGCACTGCACAATTTTCTGTCCCTTTATCCCCTGATAACATGTTATTAAATGGAAACATTTTGCCCCTCTCCTGCTGAGGTGGCACAGGAACACCACTGAAGGAATAGTAATTAATACTGCTGCTGGTTCTTCTCACCAGCCCCACTGTTTTGTTATCAAACCCTTTATCCTGACCCTTCTCCATCAGAAGGCCCCAGGTGAGGAGGCTGACAATTTTTTCCATAAGAATTCATTTTAAAGCCAAATTAACAGGTTTCACTGATTCAGCTGGCTTCTGTTTTTGATGCCTAGCTGGGATTACATGGAGGGAAAGAGACTAATATAATTTACAGCAAGATCTAAGAGCAGGTCCCCTTGTGACATCAGAATGTAGACACTCAAGGTTACTCATTACTTCTGAAAATCTTGTCCCATCTAAGTGCAACAAATTCAGGGGTGTGATTGCAAACTGCTCCCATTGCTCCAGACATTTGAAATCTGTCTGTCTATATCAGATATAAGCAGCAATGATTTTATGTATTTCCCAGCTATTCAATAGAGCATGAGTAAAAATATCAAAGTTTGAGCCTCTGCAACACATTCCATATTTAATACACCCCCAGTTTTAGCCTTGTCTATTTTTACGAGGCTTTGCTTTTAAGGGATTTTATTTTGTTCCAGTGTACTTCCTCCTCACATCAAATTCAGAGTGGTCTTCCATTTATCTTATCTTTCCTCCATTACTGACAGTCTTTTTGAGTTTGAACAACATTATCAGAGAAGTAATCAATGTTCTGCTGAAGCTACAGGGATTCAAGAGATACTCTGAAACCACATTACTCAGAAGCTCCTGGCTGCCATTTGGGATAAATGCCTGTATTGGAGGAAAGACTATTTCATGTTATTCATGCCTGTGATCCTTCATCATATGGATAAAGTTTTGCTTCAAATAATGAATCAGAAAGCAAAGCAGCAAGAGGGACATAAAGGAAAAAGTAGACAACAGCAAGGGAGATGGAGAGGAGAGGAAAATGTGATGGGGAAAAAATGAGACGGGACTGGAATTAAAGGCAATGATGTAGAAAAATTCCTGACAGCTTTAATGGGCTGTCAAAGAAGATCTGCAAATGCTCCAAAACAAATGAAACAAAAAAAAAAAAAGCAGAGACATATAAATACATATAAAAATGAAATGGAGCAAAGTGTCTCATCTGTTATTTGAGTATGCTAAAATTAAACTACTCTACCTAATAAACTAAAATTGCTGTTTATGAAATGCTACTTTAGTTTATGACATATGCAGCCTGTACTGGTTCTAAAGATTAACCTGCATCAAAATCTCCAGTCTGTTTCTCCTGAAAATTCCCTTAGCTTCCATAATCTCTGATGCTAAGAAACCATAATGTTATGGTGTCCATTCTCCTTGATTTAATCAAATTCATTATTTACTTGGTTTAACTGGACTACATACAATTAATATGTGTGCATGTGAGTGGCTTCTTCCTGGGCTGGTAAACAGATGGAACAAGTTTTCTTAATGTTCCCAGTTTAATCAATATACCTACAGCAGCAAAGGAGAACATTCCAGAAGTGAAAAGTGCAAATCGTGCACTGAGGACTCTGCTGGTCCCAAAACCCTGACCTACATCAGGATGTTGTGACACCTTCAAAGGAATGTGGGATCAGCTGGATCTCCTCATTCTCCACTTCATCTCCAGGAGAAAGATGCCTGTTTCTCTACCAAAAAGGAGAATGGCAAATATCAACTTTTATGTGCCTCTATGGTACAGAATAAACAACCCCAGGTGGGTTTAAATTAGCAGATGATATTTGTGACTAGTGAAAAAACAATCTTTCATTAACTTTCTAGAGAAACGTAGCTTTAAAAGACATGATCAAATAAAGTTGAAATGGGAATTAATGTATGCACTAAATGACTGATGCCACACTAATAATCTTTCACCATTAGCCCTGTATGTATATTTGTACTCACACACACAAAATATTGAGAAAAAGTGTACTAGAGGAGTTGTTTTTCCACAGTAATTGTCACCAGTGAAAAGTGCTAAAAATACAGCCATAAAAAGCAATCTGTTTCTCTGAGTTTTGTGTTTCCTTTCCTGCCATTTTTTTTTAATGAATGTCTATTTATGGAAAGGATTTTTTTTTCCTTATGAATTGCAATCCCTGGTATTTTTGCACCCATGAATTGTGTGGGATAATGGCAGGAATATTGAAGGTCCTTCAGGGGTTCTGTTTCCGAGTTAAGATGCAGATGTTAACACATAATTACATTTCTTCCATAAACCTCCTCTTAAACCTAACGTTAACAAGTCTCTTTAAGGCAATTTGTTAATTAATGGAAATCATAGAAATTAACTTATCATTTTGGCACTTGGACAAAAGGAATGAAAAACTAATAAAGTGATAGAGAAAAGAAACTGTAACCCTTTGTTCTCCATTTTCTGCATTTTCCTGCCACCATCTTTCACAACTCTCTCACAAGGACTGCCCCAAAATTTAGTGCTGTTTATTGGCAATCCACATAAGTTTTTGCTTAGATAAAAGGTTATATTCCTATTTTTTAAAATTTTGATTTTTTTCAGTATCTCTAACTCAAATCTTTTCAATTCATGTTTACGTTAATGATCATTGTTCCTTGTATCTTGCATACTAATGTTTTAATTGGTATCTAAATTCTTAATTTGAAAAATCCTACCTGATAAAAATATTACTGAAGAAAGAGAGATTTCCATCAGCTACTCAACTTCTTTTTGTTTCAGGTTAAGCCTAGAGGGCTCAGCACAGTGTAAGAGCCTGGCTTGAAATGCTTGCTGTAGTCAATGTTTGTGTCTCTAGGACTGGATTTTCACCAAAATAGTTAAAATTGCTACTGGGAGAGGATTATGCATTCTGGAATGCTTCACATTTTCACCTCTTTTCTACACAATTTAATTTGTTTCTTTCATTTTGGAAGCATCCTCTATGATACAAGGGACAAGCCCCAGCATTTCTGTAGATGTAGAACCCATTAGGATCACTAAAAATACCTGAAGTGGATATGACTATTAATTCTGAAAGCAGATTCTCTTTTATTATCTTGCACCATTGTTATTCTGCACTGAGAATGCACCAGAAGGCAGCCAGATTTTTCCTACCAGGTTTTCTGCCTGTAGACACGAGCCTTTAGGAGGTGTGCAGTCAGCATCATGGTTTTTACAACTACCCATCTGACAAAGAGTGTGCAACTTCCCTGTTCTCTTTGGGCTTCTTTAGGAGCCCCAAAAACTCCTACAGCAGATCATACTTTATTTTTTTAATAAAAAAAAAACAAAAGCTGAAGTCTTATCTCTGAATGCTCCTGATCTAAAGGAAGACCTCATAAATGGAGATGCTAAATATTAAGAAAGGCCTTCTGAAATAAGTCAGGCATATAAACAAATCAAAATTTGATTGAAGCTTAATTGAAACAATAGGAAATGCTCTTAAAAATATTCCTCACTGGTGCATCCAAACACCACCACCACAACAGCAGCAGTGTAATCATCAACATGCTGGAATCATATTCTTCAAGGAGAGGAGGAAGAATCAGAATGGGACACTGCCAGTTCTGGCTTTAGAGCATGCCATTATGTGGAATTTATGCACACAAACTTTGTTCAGGTGTTTGAAGGGGAAAAAAAATGTTGGTAAAGTAAAAATTTAAAACTAAAAATTAAAAATTAAAAAATATCTTATTGAAAAGTACCAGAAAGCTGTAGAAATAGTTTTGGAGGGGATCTCAACACTTGCCTGTCCTGGCACAATTTTAGCTGTGAGTTAAAGCACAGGTAGTGACAATTGACCAGGAGCTCTCCAACCTGGTCGAGTCTAACACAAAGAAATAAAATTCTGTAGCTGTAGAAAAAAGAGGGGGTTGACAAAAATGAGCAGATAAAACTGAAGCTGCTGAGTCTCTAGAATGACTGTAACTACAAGAGCTGTGCAGGTGACTGAAATGGCCACAGAGCCTTGGGATCATCAGTGTAAATAAACAGGCAAGGACTGACGATGGCAAAATATTTCCAGAAAGCCAGTGGGTTTGTGTTCAGCAAGAGGCAAAAGCCTTGAGCTGAAATTCATCTCCTTGCAAAAGTGCAGATGTTGCAGTGTTTTGGAAAAACAAATCATTAATGCCACCTGTGGATGCAGGAGCTGAGTTACAGAGGTAAAATGAGTTGTTTGCATTCATTTTGAGAGTTCATTTGAAAGGCAAATACAGACTCTAGGTGTTCATCTCCTGAATATGCCATCCTGAACACCACAGAGAGCAGCTTCCTGTTCACTCCCAGGAGCTTGGGTTCCCTTTTCAGTGTATTAGACCCTGTAGTCAGGGCAGTAGCCAGGCACCAATCACAAGGCATGGATTAAAAAATCAAAAAGAATCTGGTTCGTTGTGCTCAGATCTGGTGTTGATGTCAATCCCTGCCACAGCTCTGGTACCTCTGCTAAAATAACATGGAACTGGCACACATGGGAAGGGCATTTCAGAGCTGCTGAATTGTCACTGCAGTAATGCAGGGAAATGAGACTTTTTGTTGTTGTTGTTATCAGGTAAGTGTTTTGCAATGCAAAAATAAAATGTAATGAACACTTCATTAAGTAAAGGCAGTTGGGGTCAGAAAACACAACTATAATATCCACACAAAGGGCAATACTGGAAAAGGAAAAGCTGCTGATTATTAAAATCCTCAAGTATTACATTTTCCCTATACCTGACAATATGTGAAGTATGATGCATAAACACTTTTCTAAATAAAAAAGTAAGGAGCAGTTGCCATGGAGATATCATGTGTTCCCTTGGGGCTTGAGGAAACACAATTAGCCTACAGGATGGTTTTCAAACACTTCAGTTTGAACCTTTTGGAGTTTCAACAATGTAGCTATCTGGTGAAATAATTCTTCATGTTCTCTGCATTTTTTCAGCCAATATATATTACTGTGTGTCCAAAAGTAATGATTATGGAGGAATAGCTCTCATTTGGATATTTTAAATTTAATTTATAGAAGGGAAATCTTCAGATTTGACTTTTTATCACTAGATTAAAAAACACCATCAGTTAGTGAAAAAAATCTCTTTTTTTCTCTTCCAATCTTTCTGATTTTGCAACGACAGAGATTAAATTTTCTTGCACCGTAAATGGGTTTGAATGAAGGCGTTTGCTTTTCTTTAAACTTCCAGTGAAGGAAACAGTGTTTTTTCTTGGCTATTATCCCAAGTCAGCTCTCATTAGAAAAGAGTAATCAACGATTTGTGGAGAGGAGTGTGTTTCATCAGATAAACACTCTGCTTCTGATTTGACATTCCTCTCTGCTTGATTATACAGGCTGAAGATGAATCCTGAATTTCTGAAGCCTTCTCTGCCTTCTGTGCACCTTGCATTTATTAAGGGGTGAAGGGAAATAATTCTAAGAACTTTTTAACCCTCGTCCCTGTGTGGATTGAACGGGATGTTGTTATCAGCAAGGTCTTCAGAAAGAATCTGGGCTTCCAAACGGGAACCTCAAGGGATTAATCACTCAGGCTAAAAGCTGTTATGTGCTTTTAACACTCCAGATGAAATGAGCTATTCTTGATTGTCAGATCTACCAAAAGTCTTTGTATTTCTGATAATTTACACCTTCCTTTAATCATTTGAACCCACTTCTCAAAGGAAGCTTCAATTTATATGCATATCATTGCATATAAATAGAAGAAACCCATATTTCTCAATAGGTTTTTACTGTAATGGCAAGTCCACCTAGTTTTCTTTTCTTTAAAACAGGCTAGTAGGTCATGTTGCTCTGATTTGAATATACAAAGAACGAGTCTTCCTCCAGAAATAATTCTAATTAGGACAAATGCAGATAAACTTTCTATTTGCACATTGCAAAAAATGTCATGTAACAAAAGGTTTTGAGATCATGTGCAGAAAAACAGCCCTGATTCTACTACAGTTAATTGTGAAGTGCAAATAGAATTTCAAAAGATGATTAGCAGTGTTTGTTTAACAGTAAGGATTATTTAAAGACTAGAAAACAATTCACCACACACATCAGTGTGTGTTATTTAATGATCAAACAATCTGCCTTAGCTGCTGTGACTTACCCGCTTCTGGTACCCCAAATAGCACTGAAGTGCAGCTTTCAGTGCTGACAATCACAATCATGCCAAAATCTGCAATTTAAACATTATTCTACCTACTAGCAGAAGCGCAGAAAGTTTCAGTATGGTACCAAATAGGTAATAAGCAGCTCAGGAAGACAGAAAAGTAGAGGTTTATGAAAAATTCAATAAAGAATAAAAATATGCACCTTTATGATCACAACTTTCTTCTTGCCTATCTATATAAGACACATGGAGGAAGTCAGAAACCAAGTATTTTATTTTTTGACAGGAAATACATGATCAAAACAAATTTTCTCAATGAAAGCCAAGTGCCTGGACACCAGAGCTATACACCAGAACATTCACTATCAATAAGGTCATAATATTTCTTGAAATATAATTTCTGTATGTTCTTAAAAAGATCTGCTGGAACAGAACTGTCACTTTAATTTTGTGACCAGCAATTTGGATATTCTCTTTAACAGAGGTGTCATCTTGTCTGAACTGACATATATAAAGGTATATTATGTCCAACATTTTAAAATACACATTTTCATCTTTTAGCAGTTAGACAGGAAAGCCCATTGAACTTATTTTGTCTTACTTTATTGGTTTGTTCAGTTTTTAAAATGTATAATTAAAATTCATTTGCAATTTGCTGCCATTTGAACATGCTCTTCATAAAACCAGGAAACTTTCTGATCATTTTAGAATGTGAACTAAAAGGCAATTTCAAATCCTTTTTGAGATGTATCTACTAAATTTTCAGATCTAGTCATAAATGAAACCAGGAGAGATGAAGAGTGTCAAATTTAAAAGTGCATTTAAGGTATTCATATCTTATTTTCATGTGTCTAAGTCTATTAAATAATTGATCCCAAATTTACAGCTGTGAAAAGACAATTTGTGAGATCAAACAGAAAATAGTGTGCAAAGAAAATAGTGTGCAAATGTAGATAGCAAGCATTAAATATAATTAATTTCACAAAACAACATCCTAAGCAAGTGAATTAAAACCCAGAACCTGCAAATTCTAGCAGGAATTAATTTTTGAGCATAGCCCAGTCCTTAGAGCACAGTAATAGTAACCAAAGAAATAGCATTCTTTGTTCACCTATGACATCACATCACATATCAAATATACTATTCCTTGTTAATAAATCAAGTACACAGAACTTCTTGACTTTTTAATTATTCTGGGATTCTCTAAACTTACTCTTCTGGTAGGATCGTATCAAATTTTGTAAATAGAACCTAAATGTCAAGGATTTCTGGATCATGAGTGGTAGAAAAACCTTAGACATAAAACCTGTTTTATATCTAAGCATAAATATGTGCCACCAATAATTTCATCAAAGAATAGACAGAGTTGAGAGGCAAGAATTCTACTTTTTCCTCCTCTACAGAGTAGGTAATACCCACAGATCTTGAACAACATATCTTCACTACGCAAAATCTCATACAGCACAGAAGGTCTACATGGAATTAATTCTGCCATCCATCAGGCCTCGCTCTGTCCTGCAATGCTGCAGACACAGAGTTTATTCCTTTTTCCCAAAATCTCACCCCAGAATCTCAGCCTAAAACAGAAGCACCAATAACGGTGAGAACAAACTGCAAAACAAGATTGGGTATGATTATCTCATTGGTTTTATTTATTTTCACATTTTCAGGCAAGTAAAAGTTGAGACTAGATTTTAGAATGTAACAAGCCATAGTTTTGAGTGACAGTCTTTAGAATTAGAAATAAAATCATGCTCTCTCATTAAAGATACCTGCTTTTTAACTGCTATCAAGGAAAGATTAAAAATGGAGAAACCTATTGAGTCTCCACTCAAAACCACAACTGATAAGTCTCCTGTGAAATAACTCTAACCACCTCCAGACCCTCAATCCTTTTTTATTTTTAGCTCTTTTGGCTGATTTGTTTCTATGGTCTGAATTTTGTTAAACATCACAGCAAGGCAGCTTCTTCCAGAGAAACTACATTACAATAACTCAAGGGGTGAATTTACTGTTTGACCCTTGTGGATTACCCTGTGAAACGCTGAAATTATGTATTAGCCACATGGCAAAACCTTCTTGAAGCATAGCAAATGCACAGGTCAGAAAAAAAAGTTGCAGCAGGGTGGAAATCCTGTGGGTTTCATTTTTCTCCTGAAACGTGTATTGGTGGTGTAGCGACCACCATTAGAACTCTCCTGAAAATGGATTCTGCACTCTAAAGAGTGAAGGCATCTCAGCCATTGCACCTAAGTTTGATTTGTTAGCTCAGAGCTTTTTGTCAATATAGCATTACAAATTGAAGTTCTGGTAAATACTTTTGTGCATTTCATTGAAATATTCTTCTTTGAATAAAATGCACTGGAGAAAGTTGTGATCTAAACTACCTCTTTTATGCAATGTCAAGGTACTTGATTTCAGTAATATACTGGCTGCCTTCTGAGAAAAGTAAAAAAGGCTTGACTTTGTTTTGCTTCTGTTGCATTTTTATAGAAGACATTGTACTAATCTATTCAGAAGATTTATTGACTGCAAGACAGCCATGTAATCATCATTAGGTTGCTATCTTCTAAACAGTGTTATAATATCTGGCATAAAACACAAAGTACTTGAATAAGACAGAACAAAGAACAGGAGGGAGAGGGAGAGTTTTTTCCTTTTTCAGTGTGCTTGTTGACATTAAAGTGATGGTAATTGTAGTTCTAGACAACACTAAAAGAATTAAGAATGATAAACGGGGTCATAGTGAAAAAAACTCTCATTTTTCCATACCACACATGCATTTTGTTGAATCACTAGGAATTTCATCCACAGAATCCTTTACAGTTTCCAACATGAGCCTTCCTTCTGCATCTAATCGAGGCAGACAGCAAGGAACAGCAAGGCACAGTTTTGCTTGGTGTGAGGCAGAGATATGTGGGTTAAACACCTCCAGAAAGCTGCAAACCTGGCTGAGAAATGGGATCTCCCAGCCCAGAGTGATCCTCAGAGGATCCAACACTGGCAGAGGAAATCTCTTGGCAGTTGTTCCTCGCCCTCCTGGCACAGTAAGAATTAAAGAACAAGGTGAAGCATTTGGAGCCAGGATCACAGCAAACACTGGCAGTTCTCCCCACATCAATTCTTTGGAGGCTGTGGTTAAGGATACCTTGAATTCCAGCTCCTGCTTTTAGTGCTGAAAAAAAAGTCCTGGGTTCTCCTTAGAAAATGTAACACAGAAAATCGCAAAGTCACTTCCTTTTCTTCCAGATGCAGTCTAAGCTGTCTCAAGCTCTGCCACAGATCAAGTACTTATATATATGATTAGGCCTTTCTATTTCCACAGGAATTTCTTTGTGCTTAATACTTCCCTTGCAAGTTCTACTGCCATTCTCCCAGTGTGATTGTGTGAAATCTGAGCCTCAAAGAATAATTTTGCCATATCTACCTTTTCTCACTGCTAATTAAAACGTTTCAGTCCCTCATCTGCAATTTAACCATATCCATGCTGTTCAAAAGGAGAGGAATTCTATGCCCCTCCTAGGTCAGGTTTTTTTAATGCTGTAATCCCTGCTGATATTTTAGGAATTAATCTCTTCCAGACTGTTTGAATATAAAAGAAAAGCACACTTCTCATCAAGTACCTATGCAGAAAATATTAACATCATTACCCTCCATACATTCATTTCTCTTTCAAACAAGAGACATCAAGACTTCATCTTGGTACTGCAATATTCTTCATACTCCAGTCATTTGATTCAATTTAATGTAAAGAGCTCCAAATAATTTTAGACTTGGGTACTGAGGTTTAAGGTGAAGTTAAATTACCATCTTCTTTGGCTGAAGAGTGAAGCATGACTGCTTTGAAGCAGAAGCCTCCTTCCATGGTTCTAGGAGAAGAAGAACACATACAATCCAATTTTTCTACCACAGAGTTGTAGTGGTTTTGGTTTGTTAATTTGAGATTTTATTAATTTTGTGATTTTTTTTGGTTAATGTGTTTATGAGTGCAGTAGGTTTAGTGTTGGTTAATTATCAGTGTATTTGTTTTTTGCTGTGAGGTAGGATTAGGAGAAAGATAAAGTAGCTTTAAAATTTTAAAAGGGTATAAAGAAAATTTTATTAACAGTAACTAAAAGAAAGAGTAATAAGAATCAGATTAAAATTTTCAAAATACTTTTTTTTCTTTATAATTTTTTCTTAATGATAATGCAAAGAAACAAAAATTAAAATTTTAGTTAGTTTACTATTTCATAATAGTTTTTCTTCAATTTACTGAGGGAGAGAAGTCTCTCTTGCTAATGTTATGGAGGCTTCCCTACAAGGAAAAAATAGTTTTCTTGTGGTTTTTAATTTTTTATGAATAGTAGTTGTTTGGGGGAAAACAATAGTAGTTGTTTGTAGTTGTTTGTACTTGTGAAGATTTGCTTATTTCTTATAAGTTTTACTCATAGTTGTGTTGACGGGTTAACTTATGGGGTATTAATTTAAAGATGAGTAATTTAAAGGTCAATTATTTTATTTGTTTATTATTGATGTTTAAAACTATATTTCTGGGAATAGCGATATTTTTTTCTTTTCTTTTTTTTTTTTTGTGGAGGTATAGGATTTTAAATAATTTTTTTTCTGTTTAAACTTCTCACAGGATCACAGTTATTTTAACATCTGTCTATTTTGGTATAGAGGCTTTGGCTTGATATTAATTTGAATCTTTTATTTCTTTATGTTTTTATGTGCAATAAACAGATCAATAGGCTGCTCCTCAGACTGGGCCACATTGACAGGGATATAAAACAGTGGTGGCTTTCCCAGAGTCATACAAAATTCCATTATTTGACAAGGATTTCAGCAACCATTGCCACATCTGGGGCTGGACAACCCTCTCCCTTCCTCTGTTCCCTGCAGGAATGGCTGCTCTAGCCATGGATTTTATCTACACAAGATCATCTCTAGCCATGGATTTTATCTACATGAGATTGTCTCATCCCTGGCCACAGCTCTCCTTGAGCATCCCCTCAGAGGATAAGGAGCCCAATGAAACTGCCAAGCCACGCTTGGCCTCTTTTGCTTGTGGAAGAAGGAACAGGCAAGGGCACAGAAAACACAGGTACTACAGGCAAACTGAGCTTAACTGGGGGAAAACAAAACAAAAAACCCCAAAACCCCAAAAGCACCATGAGCTGATGCAAAGACAATCAGGATCCCTGGGCATCATTTTCTGATTTAAAGTGTTCAGTTCAAATCCTTGCTTATGACATTAATTTCTCTCCTGAAAATGGATGTCCTCACTTAGTTAAAATTTGGGGTAAACTGTTGCCTTTTTTTTTTTTCTTAAATCAAACACCATCTTTTAAAACTAAAACATACACAATCTACATCAAATAACTTTTGTACCCCAAAGAACATGAACAAGATCTTATGAGAAATGAAATGGCCTAAAGCATCCAGATAAAAGATGCATGAAAAATTCACTGCTTACCTCAAATATGTTGCAAATTTTATTTGTCTCTACAGCTCTTTCACTGAGAAAATTTATTCCCCACAGTGATATTTTTTTTCCCTCATCAGAAGTTATCAATTGCATTTTAAGTGCCTCACGTAATGGATATTCCATCATTTTCTATGAGAAGATGTTTTGCAGTCTGATAGCTGAGGATCCAGAAAACACATTCAACTTAAGATTGTTCTTTACTTGGTGCCTGCTCATATAACTTAGAATTTATCCTTTTCCTGAAATTTAATCCTCTAGTGAACTTACACCAGCCCCAGCCCTATTAAGGCTTGAAACAAACCTTAAAAAGGTGACAGGAGATGACAGGCAACATACTTCTTTTCAAGAGAAATATTGTATGAATTATTAATTTGACCCAGAAAAGAACATAATCAAAGACTAGCAGGGGCCCCTTGAGTACTGTTAGTGCATAATTCCACCCTCTGAAACTTGAAAGCATAGGGAATTCATATAGGAAGGAGCAGAGCAATAAAGCCAACATGTATGTCACTGGTAGAAAGTTTAAAGGAGTGTTATAACACCTAAAATGGTGTTATTTATATATATGAATGCATTTTAAATTATTCCTCTATTACCATCTCTTAAAAAAAAAAAGGTGATATTTACAAGAATTTAAAAACACTACTGAACAATTCCACACGTTTGAGGAGTAGGAAACCCAAAGACAGTGTACAAGCAGAATGAAAAATTTATTTCTTAATCACAGAACCTTTCTCTCAGAATGAACAAAGCAGCTACAGATACCTAAAGGAGAGACATAAAGAAGATTTTAGCTTTATTCAGTGCTGAATACATTAACACTGTGGACATCCTCAGTGGAGGAATGAATGAGTGAAAACTAAAATAAGAGATTACCAAAGATTTCAGTTTAAACATGTTGATCAGCTATAGCAAAGTTTCCTCTACATCTGTCTGCTACTAAAATAAAATGCTGATATGAGTTGACGCTGTATTCCTCTTGCTGCTGGAAAGAAAAAAAAAAAAGTTGGTTTTGATACCTATATGAAATAATCAGAGAAATTACCTAAATGAATCCTGAGTTTCTGATCTTGCTCAGCTCTTCTTAGCACAGCAGGTCTTGCTAACACAGGGCAATGAAAAATGCATAAAGTTCTAGTGATTAGATGTAGAGGTAAGTAAAAGAGCAAAAGGAGGGCCACTAGATTCTGGATCCTGCAAAGCTTGACAGGTTTTCAGAACATGTATTAAATTAAATATTTCATCAACTGCCTAAATGCAGGGCATAATCTCTGTAGCATCTTGGGTGGATAGAAATAAACAAAGCAAACAAAAAAGAAAGTTTCTATCCACTTCCCTCAGAATATTACCATTGTGTCTTAGGTTGCAAATGCAAGATGTGGCTGGGGTGTGTGTTCTATTGCCATCTGTCAGAGGTGGGGCAGTTCTCTGCTGGGCATTGGGCACTTTTCTTTTTCTCTTCCACAGCCAATCCTCACTCCAGGAGATCTCTTCTGTTCATGGACCATTAATTATTAATTATCTTCTGTTAATGGGCCAGTGAGTGTCCCTGCAAGGCTGAGAAAATTCCATCATCCCATGGGGAGATGCTCTGCCCAGGGGAGGAGCCCAGCATTCCTACCTGGATCCAATCTGACCTGGGAA
>QUSF01000075.1:453473-479491 GCA_003676055.1 Chloebia gouldiae
CCCCCTGCATTCCCAGAGGAGCCCAGGCCCATCTCCCCCAGCCCTGGAGCTCCAGAGGAAAACTCCCCCCTTGTGCAGGATCCCTGCTCCAGCAGAAGCACAGCTGGAACTGCAGGAGGGCTGAGCCACCCTGGCATGGGGCAGCTGCCACCTCCCTGACCCACAAAGGTGCCAGAGCCTGCTCTGACTCTGGCAGTGCTGTTTTGTACTACTGAATTTTAATTTTATTTTAATTTTTTTTTGCTTTTCCCTAATAAAGAACTGTTTTTCCTAGTCCTATATCTTTGCCTGAGAACCCCTTAAATTCAAAATTATAGTAATTCAGCGGGAGGGGGTTTGCATTTTCCATTTCAAGGGAGGCTCCTGCCTTCCTTAGCAGACACCTGGCTGTTCAAACCCATTGTTACACCTGACCTATATCAGTTTACAGCAGGGCTGAGGATGCCTCACAGTGCATTTGCTCAAAGCACACACAAGTTGCCAGCTGCTTGCTCATCCGCACAGGAACAGCCAGTATCATGGAAAACACTGAGAAAACTCCAGCCAAAGAAACATGTTTACACTACATCTCATCTCAGAAAGTCATGTAAGGCCAATCTCTTATCCCAGCGGGCCTGAGGTCTACAAAATTGTTAAAAAGCTCTAATGAAATGCAGAACCTCTCCTGGTTTCTCCTGCTCCCATGGGGCACACACACAGAGCACAGCTCTTACAGGACCCCCAGGCAGGCTCAGTCTGATGTACATTAGTATTGTTTATTCTATGGATATAGCATTAAATATTTACTCTAAGCATTTAGTCAGGTACACAATCCCTTATCTTTAAAATAAGCTTCCTATTTGATTAATTTCTCACTGTTTCCATCCACACGCTCCCTCACAACAAGATTTCAAAAAGCAGATTTTTGTCTGTAAATTCGGCAACAAAAGGCAGGGCTGTGTATGAGCCCTCATGGTCCAGAGGATAGAAAGATCTTATGAGCCTCTAAGTAGATAAAAGACAAACTAGAGAAAACTTCAGAGCACACAGCAGCTTTGAGCCAGCCAAAACACGGACCCTTCAGTTCATATTGAATCAATATGAAACTTTTTGTGTGGGTATTGAAATCTGCCCATATTCCTCATGGTTTTGATCTGGAATGTTTTCAGGGGGTGTGCTTAAATAATCCTTATTACAGTGGTTTCTGTGCACCTCACAACCCTTCATAGGGTCATTTTCTAAGCACTTTCACAGAGGGGAAGAGGCTACAGGAACAGGAAACTGCAAGTACCTCACTGTTTTTATCAAGTCAAACCATGACATCTTCTTGAAAGTTGATTTTTTTTTCCACTGTGATTCAGAGCTGCAGCATTAAAATCTGCAGCACACCAGGAGTGTAGCATTCACATGGGCACAGCTCTCATTCTCTTGTCCCAGCCACTTTGTCATCAATAGTACCAGAAACCTTTAGAAGACATGATATATGAATGGATGTGACTGTTTTATGGGTATTATTAATTTACTTGCTGCAGGCTGTCATCAGTGTTTTTGTTGCTTTAGTTGCTCAGGAATGCTCTGTGCAAACTCAGCGGCTGATCCTGAAAGGTGCTGGTTGGTCCTGATCCAACAAAAGTTCCAGGAGAGTCTGACCAGACTGGAAACATGCATTGCAAAATGTTTGTTCAGCTGCCACACACAAAAAAAAAAAAAAAAAAAAAAAAAAGTTTAGCATCTTAAAAAAGTCATTTTATAATTTTATTTATTTTGTGATATTTATTTCTGACACGGAAGTGTCTGTTCTAGTAGAAATATAAAGCCAGCCTAGGGAAGACACCAAGCTGAACATTCCTGGCACACAGCTCCTGTGCACAATTCCCTCCCCAAGCCCTGCCCAGCCTGTTTTTCTGACAGCCACTGCTGTTTACCAGAGTTATTTCTAAATGATGAAAATTGCTTTTGGGGTTCCAGTCCCAGACACTGATATTCTAAATACAAGGCTTCTGAAAGAGCTTTCTGTAGAACTAACTTTAAACCATCTTATGAGATTTAGTCCCCAAAACCTTTCTGACATAAAGGTAATTTATTTTTCAATTTTGTTTTTAAGGAAATCCATAGCAAATTATGTACAGACAGAGACGACACAGCAACAAATGCAAATTAAACATTTAGAGGCATATTCCTGGCAGAGATTTTGGAATTCTAATATAACTTTCACTTTTAGCACATTTAGACAGGGACAACAAACAACAAGCCAAAAATCATTGCTATTGATTGCAACAGGTTCAATAGTACTTGTAAAGCTGGATATCCCAGCATTTTTATAGCCTCCAAAATATTGAGAGGCCATATGAATTCCAGTCATTACATAAAGCATTTTTTAAATTTGGAATTGAAATCATCTGGGCATTTTTGCCTGGAGTATCTGAAATAAATTCCCATCAAGTGCAAGAAGCATTCCAGAGGAATTGGCTGTGTTGGCTTCATTATCTCCCCATGAGCACTTTTGGAGAGCACTTTATTATTTCAGATATCACTTTTCTCAGTCACATAGGTTTGGCTCACTTCAGCTACTCCTGCAACTCTGGTGGAGCTCAGACCACGTCTGGGAGAGGTCTGCAGTCCCAGCTACAGCTGCCTCAGGCCTCACAGGCATGTGTGGAACAAAAACCTCAGTGTTCTCTGAAGGTACCAAGGCTCCAGCTCCCCAGGCACCATCTATCACACCTCCCAACCACAGCTGTCACCTTCCTTCTGATCTCAGGAAGGTCTCTAAAAGCCACTATTTGTTAGCTTTTCTGCAAAATACTCAGAAACCACATTGAACCCCAGACCTTGTTTCCTGCACTCAATTCCAAATTCAATTTCCCTTAGCTTTCCCCAGATGGACACCTGCAGAAACATAGCTGTTCCCAAGCTTTTCCATCCACAGCCTTTGGGAAAAGAAGGCTCACTTTCTCTTACTATCACTTCCAGTGGCCAGCTAATTGATTTTTAGGAGCAAGTCTCCTAATAGCAATCTGCTCCCAATCTCTTCCAGGGCATCTGAGAAACCCAGAGTGCTGAACAGTCCCAGAATTTAATTACCTGCTTTCTTCAACACAGTGCCAAGCTCAGGCAGAGGAAATGCCACTGCTCTCTTTGCTCTGGCCACCTACAAAAAAAAGCCTGATCAGTTTTTGAGTGCTTGCAGCAGCACACCTGCCCTTGTATCCATTCCCACAGAAGACCTCAAGTGTCCAGAACAGTCTGTCAGTGATGCCAACCACCCCAGTGGTCATATTTTGCACAGGTTCCTGCTTAGCCACCATGAAGTTCTCAGCAACTGACATAAAATTTGCCAACCTGCACCTTCTCCTTGTGAGATAATGTGCAAGCAGATGCATGCAGCAGCTCAGAGCCCTGGAGTCAGGGATGCAGGTGAATGTCGGGGAATTCAGCTGGAAAAGTGGGCTTGAGGTAAAAAGCCCATGGGAAGAAACTTGTTAGCTTGCAGGTTTCCTGTCTCTCAGTTGACATGTTCTTTGGTTTTTTCCCCTTATCTCACCAGAACAGAGGTGACAGCACAGTTGTGCAGGCAAAGACAAGGAAATCACAGCTCTGAAAATGCTGAGATCATCATCCAGAATTGCAGAAGATTATTCTGTGATATCTCAATCCTCAGCAAGGCTCATTACTGAGAATACATTTACTAATCAGCACTGAGACAGAATATAAAGAGTAGGGTAAATCATTGTGGCCACTAAAGAAGTTGCTGTGAACTATGCATTTCTAACAGATTTTTGGTAAACAAAAGCCAGCCAGCATTAAAAGCTAAATAATCTCTAAGCTATCAATAGTTTATGAAAATAATCTGATTATGTAATGTTCTATTACTTTCAGCTGATGAATTTTTAAATGGGAAATCTTTTCTCAGGACCCTGCCACAAAGGCAGCTATTCTTTTGTGCCTAGAGGCAGGTTATCTCAAAGGATGTGCACAGGCAGAGACTAACTCACACGGGCACATGCTCATTGGTTTTTCACAGAACCCTTTAATTTTAGCCTCTTTCCTCTGTTGCTCTTAATAAAAGTAGAATGCAGCCTCCAATCATTTCAATTTTTCTGTTTATGGCAAATAAGAGCTTCCATGTGTACTCTCCAATTACTTCACAGATCATCTTTGGCATGAAAATGACTTGAAGCAAACTCTTCAGTGTAAACTGTGTGGCTGGGTTTGGGTTCCATGCTGAAGAACAATGCCCAGCAAGAAAGTTTATGGATATATGGATACTGTCAGGTATGATGGAGCTGTCAAGAATTTCACAGATGAAGCTGCTTATCTGTGATTTCTGTGCAACTGCTCTGACCACGCCTTGGCCTTCAAGCTATTGATTTTGTGCCCCAAAATCTGCACATTTATTACTCAAATATTTGGTCAGGCTCTGTTTTCACAGCTCCTCTGACTCTGAAATCCCTGGGAGTTTCTGTGCCAGGATTTTTACAGCTAGCAGTGTTTCTGTTACTTAACTAGCAAAACCTCCTCTGTCTTTTTTTTTAAAATATACACTTAAAAGACCCAAAAAAGTGCCCTTAATTTATGACAGCCTCAAGAACAGCTAGAACAGGGAAATACTGACTACATTCCTGTTCTCTCTGGTGAACAGAATTTACGACATTTGTTTCTGCATCTTAGATGAAAGTTGTTAAGAACTTTTCTAACTTTTTTAATTTACATGAATTTCAGTTAATTTTATTTCTGATTCTTAGTGCTCTCCTTCTGTTCAGGTTTTTTTTTGTGGCAGAAGTGGATGAGCACTGGTGGAATCTAGTGGTATGGAAGGCATGACATATGAACTGCAGTAGATACTAGAAATAGTACAGGAAAGCAAAGGCAGTGGCAGATTTATGCCAGATGAAAAAACACAGTGCTTTGGTAATATATCTCAAGGTATGTGCCATATATATATATATGATAGCAATTTATTTATCTCACTGTGTTTCAGTTTTTCCATTTATATCGTTCAATCTACGAGTTCAAGGTCAGTAGTGTGATCAGGCAGTAGAAATCCTGTGCTGGAAAATGGTAGAAAAATATTTTCCAGATTGTTTAGAAAGCTGCTCTACAGGAACCAGATGTGCAGGATTGTACCAAGCAGTCAAACACAGAATCATCTCCCATTGCAAGAATTCAACTGCACATTACCTTGCAAAATGAGAATGGTCACACCATTGCTCAGAAAAATTAATGCATGTAAATCACACAGCTTGCTCAGCAACTACCAAATTATTCTGGAACTTGTTACTGAAAAAAAAAAAAAAATCAAGGCAGGTACCTCATGATGGTAGTGATGAATCTTCCCAAATTGAAAAGTAGTGAAAGAGCAAATGAGAAAGCAAAATTAAAAAAAAAAAAAAAAAAAGAGGGGAAATCAGGGATGTTCAGTTCTTGCTGACTTGTATTTAAAACACTACAAAATTATTTGACTATAGCACAGCAATAACACCAATACAGTCTTAAGGGAGAGAAATAGAGATAATTATATAAATTTGCAATTGCCATAAATTGAATGGAAAAAAAACCCCTTGATGCAGGAAGGAATTATAGCTAGATTTATCAGGATTAATTTAAATAAAAATGGGAATAGAATTTAATGCTGCTGTGGAGTAGTTCTCTTAAAAGCTCACCAAAAAAAATTATTCTGTAAAGAGACTGTGGGATTTATGTGGGATGGGAATTGAATTTGGGAAGTCGCTTGCAAACTTGCAGAAGTGCACCAGATTGCTGCACTCCCAAATCAGCATCTCAAATGCCACTTCAGCTGCACCATCCAGCCTCCTGCTCCCAGCTTACTCCAGAGATCTCCGTGGGATGCTGGAAGCACACAGGGACAGGGAAGTTCAGAGCATCCCCACATCCATCTCGGTGGTTCTTTAGAGGAAGTCCTGAAAGCCATAAAAGAGCTCATGGCACTGTAGCATCCAGCCTGCCTGGATCTCTGCTTGTCAAACAGCACTAAAGCTTTCACTGGTTCTGCACTGAAAAAAAACATCAAATTCTTAATAGCTGAAGTGGCATTTTTAATGACTGGAATGATGATGCAAATTTCACCGCTGCAAAGTAAGCATTATTACAATCACTCAGTTCAAAATCCAAAAGGGAAAATACATTAACTTCTCATGTAAAAGTATTTTTGTTTTGATGGTGGGTTATTTTGCAAGGACTACCATAAACATACAATAATTAGACATCTCTGAAAATGCTGGGAGTCCTACAGATTTTACAAGCAGAGTCAAATGCAAAAGCAATCTCTGTATTAGAGTCAATGGGAAATCTGAAATCTGAACCTAGAGCAGGGAAGCAGAAATTAGTTTTGAATCAGCAGCTTATTTAAAAAGCCAGAAGCTTCCCAGTATTTAATGCTTTACACTGATTTAAAATAAAAGGGAAAACAAAGACAGTGAGAATCACTTGTGCAAAATTCCAGCTTCATCCACAAGAGAGTGAAGAGCCAATGCCTGACAGTATTCACAAAAGATTTGTCAAATTAAGAAAAAGCTTTCCCTTTGCTCCAAACAAACCTTTTCTCAAAAGCTGCCAACATGTTCTAATGAAATAAAACAGAATTTCAAGCACTGCTGTGACAGGACCATAGCACGAGATGATACGTATAAATTGGATAAATCAAATTAAATTAGTGATATGACATTCTGTGAAGATAGTAAGTGGTTGTGGAACCGTTAACACTTTATGCTCCAAAGTTGAGCTCAGATCTCACTCAGCTGAGAACTTCCTGCACCATTTTACTTATGAAAAATCAAGATATAAATATTTTGCTATACGATTAGATAAATAAAATTCAGTCATCTACAAGTGCTTTCAAGCTAGCACTGGTATTATGTAAGGGAAATTGATTTTACCTCTAAAGAAACCTCCAATTTCCATGTTTTTAGGCTTATTTGTTGTTTATTTCTAAAAGCACTAGTTTGTCTCAGCAATCACAGACTGCATAATAAATTTCTCCTCTTTTTCTTCACAAAAAGCACCAGGCATGTCCTGATCTGATTTACACTCTGTCTAAATACTTGGACTTTTTCATCTGTGTTCAGTGGTGTCAACCTACCACTCTCTTGCCTTTTCTCAAAAAACCCAGTGGATACTCAGAAACACTTTAATTGTTGTGACTGAGATATACAGTGTAATGCATGGTAAGCAAATGCAAAAACAAATAAAATTTCATCATTTACTCAGCAGTATCTAAGGGTTTGCAGCACTGGTGAGACGCAATGAGTGAAAGAGGCTGAAAGCTTCCGCACATACAGTTTTTTCCATTGTGACAAATGCTCTTTTTGCACTTGATGATGAATCCACATTATATAAAGTCTTTTTCATTTCCTCCATTTAAGTCTTTTATTCAGCACTACAGGGGGAATTCTTTTCTGCTTGGTTCTCTGTCAGCCTGAGGGATTTTGGAGGATGACAACTACTGAGATTATTAACTGGACAACACTATTTACAGACATGAAGACTGAGCTACTCCACTGCTGCAGCATGATTACTGGAAATCTGCAACAGTTTGGTGCATTTCTATTGCACTGCACAGCCTCACTAAGGAATGCTTCTATGGAGATTGCTTCTTACCAAAAAATGATATAAAACTCTGGGTCTCCTCTGTAAAACTGAATAATGGCATTCCAAAACCCACACCTTGGGTCAGCAGTACCCAGCATCATTTTCCTTCAAAGCTCTTATTCCAAACTTTCTTTGACCGAAATGTCTAGAATTTTGGATCTTAATCATTCATGTCCCACTTTATTTTTCATGTGATAGCTTGAGTTTTGACTTACTATTTCTGTCTTCAATCTGTTATAGGGGAATATAAATACAGAGAAAAAAAAATATTCCTTAATATGACTCTCCCTTGCCTTAATATTTCTTACTCATAATTACTTAAGGCTTCAGAGATGGCAATACCAGAAACAGGCAATGATTGTTTCAGGTAAGGAATTAGGATCAGGAAGACAGAATTTGCAAAGAAATATGAATTTCAAAGCTCTGCAACTGGGTGGAAAGGACAGCTCTTTTCAGGGAAGTCAGTGTCCCTGCTGGTACCAACAGCTGTCCTTTACTTCATGCACAATAATACCACTAGTGGGGCTTTTGGAACTTCTGGAAGGGTGATGGTGCACAGTTTTAGTAAAACAGATTGGTTACAGAGGAGCACAATTGTAAGAAAATGTCCCAAACTTCTCTCATTATCCTTCAGTGTTCATTCAAAATTGTTACCTCCTAGAGAAAACATGGGGCTTGCACATGGACTTTAGCAATTCTAATTAATGCCATTGATTTCATGATTAAACAGCAGTAAAAGCAGGAATTTATATCAGTCATTTAATAATGTTAAAAACTCTGCTGATCCTATTCTAGTTTTGGAGAAAATGAGGAGTGGACACTGGAAGGATTGAGCAGATCTGGCTACCAGGAGCTTCATGAAAAGCTTAGGGTCTGAATTAACCTGATGGTCCAGATTCAAACCGGGTGAATTCAGAGGATGTGGCAATCACCATGAGAACATCACTGGCACAAATCAAGTGTGGAGAGTCCAAAAGATGAGGCCACAGTGTTTATAATGTGCCTGCAGCCCTGACATGGAGGGACCAAAATAGCACTGTTCATCTGCAGCTTACCAAAAAATCACTAATCACTAATTAGGAGAGAGTTAGAAAACATATTTGAAGTAATAACCTGAAAGAGAATGGCCAATATGGATTTCAAAGGGAAAATTTTTCTGCACCAAGATGATTATGAAAGGTTATGGAGCTGCTTATGGCAGCTCGTTCAAACCTTTTGATATTCAAAAGGCATTTGATGGCACATCTGCTGAAAGCCATGGAAAAAATAAATATGGGTCACATAGAAGGAAATATCCTATGGTGAGGACTAATTGCATTCATCTTTTATTTATACATGGAAACCTCATAAAACATTCCCTACCCCAGTGACATCCAAACACTTTCCAGACTCAGCTATATTTAGGACTCTGCTCTGCTCCCTGGAGAGGGAGGCTCTGCCACACTCTAGGATCTGGCTCACTAAAGATCCTCAAATTCTAAGAGCAAAGGGACTCACTGGCTGTTGTAATAAAAGATGTAAATGAATGAGTTTCACCTTACCTAACCCATCACATCTTTCTGTCAACCCCTGCCTGACAGATAAGAGCACACACTGACTCCATCCCTGGGCATCCTGAGCAGGGCTGGCAGAATTCTAGGCTTTTCAAGTCATTCCCCCTCACAGACATTGCTTTAACCACGTGCAACCTCTGCTTCTGTCGTGTTCTTTCAGCAGACCTGGCTTTTCTGCTCCCTCCCCCTGCAACATATCTGTTATTTTCACCATTTCATATCTTTCTGAATTTGCCATTTTACTAAGGATCAATGTCACAGAAAATCAGAAAAGTTCTGTCCTTTCCCTTACTCCACACAACAAATTATGAACATGAAGGATTGTGGGAGCCAAAGCAGTTCCACACTTAGGAAGAATTTTGAGCACTAAAACTTCTTCCAAACCATTTCAGAGAAAATGAGTTTTTATTTGCACACAAATAAATTTTTGAGCGATTTCATCAAAGAACAGACAGCTGCTGTGTATTAATGCTGGAACGTTTAATTTTGGCATTTTGAAACTGAAGGCCTTGACTTTTTTTTTTAATGAAAATTTGAAACTGAATTTCATTACAATTAATTTTTCAAAAAAAAAAAAGAAGAAAAAGAAGGAAATGAAAAAACTTTTATGTGTGTCTTTGTTATGCTAATAAATTAATATGCACAAGCCTGCTGGTTGGCCCTCAGGCCACCTGGCATGGAATGGCTCATGTCACACTAATGAACTCCCTTCCCTGCCAGCCAGGCTCTGTTCAGATGGCAGATTGGGAAGGCTCCTGACCAACACTGATGCCTGAATCCTGCCTAGCTCCTGTTTGGGAAAATGTCACTGAGCTCAGGCCAAAAGGGAGTAGACACCTTTTGGAAAGTGTGACAATAGAGAAAATAATATTCTGATAAACACTGAAGTTCCCTGGCACTGTTTAATTTATGAGAATAAACATATTCTGAGTTCTCTCGAACTGAAAAAAAAATGGTTCTTTGTAGATAAATACCTGTACCTTCAATTAGCACTGCTAATTGAAATAGAAGTTGCATAGGAACCAAAGACTCAATCAGTCTGGGACTCCAGGGGCCTAAAATTTTCATTTTAAACATCCTGTGTCATGAGGAAGGCTTGGAAAAGGGACAGTGGCAACACAGAAGTTCTTCTACTTGGGTTCCTCACATAAGAGTTTTGTGAAGGTATTTTTAAGGAAATGAGGAAGCAGACAGTTAAGAGCACCAAAATTGCTGTACCAGTTCTCATTGTAAATCATTGTGTCTTTTGAATGGCATGAAAGACAAGGCATGAAGCTCTTTTAGCCTAAGAAGAAAGTCTGGTTTTAAACTGTAGAAGCATTTTCCTTGTTCACTGAAGGTCAGGCAAATATTTTAGGCAGCATTTAGCCCTCTGCAAAAGCTGTGAATGCTGCTTGTGCCTGCTCTAAGGAAGAAAGGCTGCATGGAACAGGAAGAGAATGGGGTGCTGCTTCTTAATTTTGGCTACCTACAAACCTAACCAGGATCCAGCTGTAGACTTTCAAAGCTAATGCACTGAGCTTTATGAGATATCCTCACAACCATGAAATGCTTCTTCACCTCTGCCTTTGAAACGAGTTCCTGTAAGGATCTCCAAACTCTCACACAACTGTTAGATCTGATTCCATTGCAGCCTCTTGCAACAGCAGATAAATCAGCTCATAAACGGGCTGGAGCAAGATCATTCAGCAAGTTTCAGCCCACGGATATTATTTAACTTCCAGATAAATTTTACTCGCAACAATTAAATCTTGTTGTTTGTTTTAATTAAACACTCACTTTGCTCATTAAATGAGGTTAAGAAATTACTTCATTTAACAAAGCTCTTCTTAGCACAGCAAAGGATTTTTCCCATGCTAACAACCCTAATCTTCCATCTCTTTAGAAACGATTTTTTGCTTTTCAATGCCTTCTGTTAAGCTTTTCAAAAGCACCAACTTCAAAATCTTCCCTTCTGCAACTATCTTTGTGCATGTATTAAAATCTCAATACACGCAGTATGACCACCTCATTCACAAACTCTGAACATTTTGAAAGGTTTCTGTATCATAATTGGAGCCTCAAGAGCCTGCAGAATAATGTTCCTAAATGGGACAGGTAGAGAAAAGAAACTCCCAGCTGAATGTGGTGCATTCAGGATTTAGTGAATGGTCTTGACCCCAAGATCCTCCTTCAAGAAAGCAGGCAATTTTTAAATTAATAATTTTACTTGTAGTAATTTTATTTAGTTATTTATAAATTTATACAATAAAATAAAATTTATATAAAATGTATTAACATTTTAAAGATGGTTTTGTATATTTATTTTATTTATTATTACTCATTATTGCTGTGCTGTGTGGACTGCATCAAGGAGTTGGGTGGATCAGGCAACTCCGTGTTAGAAGCTTCCCAGGAAACCTGCCAACAACCCCTCCCTGAAAGGTTATTTCTTACCCAATTCTTTCATTCTGACATGTTTTCTAATTACTGCTCCGTGACCCTATTCAGTTTTCTGCATCAGGTGGGATGATAATATTTCCATAACAACAAGCCTGTACCTAATGAGACCAATATTCAAAGGTTATTTCTTCTCCTGTGACAAATCATAGGCTATCAGTGCTTCCTTCTTCTGCAGTGACAGATACTGGGAGTGACTTCAGAATTTCCTCATCTCGGGAAGTTTCCTCAAGTGCCCTTAGAAGGCAGAGCCCAGCGCTCTGCTCCAGCAGAGAACGGAGGGGATTTCTGCTCACCCTCGGGAAAAGATCAACTGGAAGTCACTGGGATAAAGAGCCAAACAACAGAACGAGCAGACTGAGCCAAGTGAAGCCTCCTTTGCTCCAAAATCTCTTGTCAGCCCTGGATGTCAGAGGCTACAAAGAGATCTGCCATAACAAAGCATGTGCCTTTCCAGCCAGAGCCCTGATGATTCCTGCTCTGGAATCTGCCTGTGGTGCACGCAGGGATTGCTGAAAGGTGCTGAGAGGTCAGAATGGGCTGCTGTGCCAAAATCATAAGAAAGCCAGTGTTCAAACTGGGATTGAAATGAAAACTCCTCGGGTTTATGGTTTCTCCTGTCTCCTGCAAGCCTGCTGGAAAGGCTATGCCTGCTGCGTGGAGCTCCCAGCTGGAGACAGGGAAGAGATTTCAGATTGATTTGCTATCTTGCTAGACATGTCAGTCTGCTGGTGGTGATCTGACTGATATGATTGCTCCTGGAGAAGGGCTCCAGAGAAAAGTGGGATTTGGGCTGTTCACATCCCAGACTGGAATCTTGACGTGCCCCACGCTCTGGAAGGACCAACCTGGGTGGCAGCTGCTTCACTCATTTACATCAAAGCTGAGAAGGGATGCAAAATAACAAAAGGCAGCTAACAAATTGTCCCAATGGTGCCATCACAGAAAATGAAAGGAAGGAAACTTCATATAACTAAATTACATCTCCATTAATACAGAAGTGAGGGCTCTTAAAAGAGCCTCACAAAAATATCTGGAGAAGCATGGAAGAGGCTTATTGAAAGAGGATTTTTAAATAGCAGGAGAGTAGTTCTGGCTTAATCATCTCAATCTGTAATCATGAAACAGATTTTTATTTTTTGTGTTCATGCTGAAATTCACAAAAACTTTTATACCAAATAATTTTTTCATGTATCAGAATTTTTTTTGGTTTAATGTGGATTTTGTATTGGCTGTGTACACTTAAAAGCCACAAATATTTCATTTTGCAAGGGTAAGACGTAAAAGCTTACTAATCTTATAAGCAGAATCAATTAATTCAACTTGACTGTACAAGAATATAAAGTCAACTGTGTTACATAAATCATTGTAGTATCAAAAGCAAGAGAAAAAAAAACTCACAGGATAAAGGTGGTATAGCAGATTTTGCATAGAAACAGTATGAAAAACCATAATATTCAGCTATTAATAATGTTCCTAGAACATTTCATGAAATTTTGGTCCCAATCACGTCACTGAAAGTTTTGCTGCAAACTTTGCCGAGTCCAGATTTGATTTTCCCTATTTCTTTCTCCTCCCCTTCTGTCCCAACTTTTACCCAGAAAGAGAAGTATTCACAATAATTTCTTGATAGCATGCACTTCAAAGAAATAAATATCTACTGAATATAGGCTACAAGGAATTGTTTTTATTTTATCCAAATTAAAAAGTATAATTTTTTTGAAGTGTAAAAATAAAACAATATTACCCATTTTGCCTGATAAATATTTTGGAGTAGAACTAATGTACTCCAGTGACACAGACTTTCAATTAAAAATATGAAAAATTGAATACCTCAACATGAAATAATGAACACTGTAGCTCCATCCAATGCATGCTATCTAAGATTTAACTTCAGGAGAATGCAACATGCATGACCTTTAAAAAATCAACTTATAAATACTAATTGGGGTAAGCTGTATAGACGTGTGTGTCTGCTAGGATGAAAATAACCTTACCAAGCATATCCTGATGCAATCTTCCTTCATTTCAGACTTTCATATCTTGGGATGTGCCTTCTTCAAATGTGGCACTGTCATGTTTCTAAGTCTGAAATACTGCAGAAATAGGTTATAAAGAACCCCAAAATAATTTAATTTGAACAATGATCACAAAATGATCTGCCCTCTCAGCTATCAGTCTCGTACATTTCTCTGAGATTCTGTGATTTAAGGGACAAAAAATCATTGGAGACTGGAAACCTGAAACCATTAAATATTAAAGAAAATAAGGGTAGCATGAGCTCTTTCTGCATAAAAATATTGTTTGTTTTTCTTTTTTTTTTTTAATCATAGCCTAACTATAACAGCCCTCTTATAGCCACATCACAGTTTGAGTTGGGTCATGAATATTTTGAGTTGGCTCATGAAAGTTTTCCTAAGAGATCTAAAGATCTCAGGGGGGGGGAAAGGGGTATTATAAATAACAGCTAAAACAAAATAGTAAACTTTGTTTTTTAATGGCAATGTTTGGTCCATGATAATCTATCAATGGCAAAAAGATAAACTTTGTGGACAGAGGTAATATCTTTTATTAGAACAATTAGCGAAGTTCAAAAAGAAAGGCTGGCAGAGATGGATGAGCATTGCTTGTTTATTTCTCCAAATGTATGCCCTGCATGATTTCCCTTCCAATTAATGGTTTCATTAGCAGTGATGATTTCATCAGTTTGGCACCTGTCTGTTCCATCCACTGCCAGCGAGCCCTCTCAGGGCACTGAGGGAAGACTCTGACCCTGCAGCAGCCAAAAATCTGTCATTTTTGTTTCTATGGAAACATACATCTGCCTGCTTTCCCAAGCTGATATCCAAGTCATCCTCCCAGTTATGTTCCTTTATTTTATCTTGCTCTTAACCATTGTAAAGACATTTTATCCTCATGCTCACCTGGTCTGGAGAAATTCTGCTGCCACTTTCCTGTTGGTCCTGGCTGGTGTTGGTTCAGCCTTGACTGAGTTTGCAAATCTCCCTCTGGCTGACAGTCACAGTCATCCACACAAACCCCACACAATTCAGTTCCTGCCCTCTCATCTGACTCAGCCTGGCAAAACTTCACCCATTTTGCTGCCTCAGTTGTCAAAGATCTTCCAGGACATTAAAACTTTGTGCTTCTTAATTTTTAATAACTGCAGGCTCTCAATTTTCAAATTCATGTGCAACACATCTTTTTGATTAATGAACTTTTTCTCTGTCTTCTACATAGACATATTCTCCGACAAATACCTACCCCAAAAAGTCAAGTCAGTTTGTGGAAGTCTCTTGGCATACCAACCAAAATACGTTCCAATAACCAAGGAACCAAATGCATCCATTCACTTACTAACTGTTAGTCTGAAAATTTACACCAATATTTCATTAATTTTCCTGTTTGCTACAGTTGCTAATGTGTCAAGAGAGATATTTCCTAATGTATCTCCATATGGAGTGGTTACATTTCTTAAATACAATTTTGGAACCATCAGAGCTAATTCCCACTACTTTATTTCCTGCATGACTGACCACTGGAGGTCCTTGTCATACAACTGACCAAGAAACAGGAGTTCTAAAATTAGAGCTGGTTTGAAAAGATTTCAAATGAGAATCAGCTAACAGACCAGTCATGGTTGCCTCCAGTGCCAAATGAAAGTTGCTCTCCTGTTTGTACAAATCTGAACTTTGGCCTTTGAAGAGTCTGCCTGTGCCCATCATGAGAAAACATGAAGAAATCTTCTGCACTTTTAAAATTCTGATATTGACACAGGAACATTTCCTTCATCAGGAAGTGTACAGTGTCCCCAAGAGAGGGCCCTCAAACCATGGATCCTCAATGCCGTTGCAGTGAACGTTAAAAATTATAAGCATGATCACGATGTAGCTTTTCCTAGCTAATGTATATTCTTTACATATTTCTCCACAATTAATGCTTAAAACAGTAGCCTGGCTTCACCTTCAAAATTCAAAGCAGTTTCCTTCTGCTTCAGCAGAGGGAAAGGTGGGCTTCTCTTGTCTCACCAAAGTGCAGCTTATTACAAAGGCTTTTATGACTACAAAAAATAAATCTTGATTTCACCATGACTTTAAAACACAAAATCCATCATATTGGCAGCAGATGTGAGTACAAGATGGGTGTATAGAATAGTTCAGCTCTCCTCTGCAATGCTTCCAGCTCCTTTCTCTGAAGTATATCAGAAAGTGCTTCAAAGCTCCTTAAACAAAATCTTCCTACGTGGTTTGATTAATTAGTGCAGTCAGAACTCTCTTACAAGTCTAGTATTGTATCTTAATTAATTGCTGAATGTTTCCTTTGCCTTGGGAAACTTGATTAATGGTCTTCAAATCAAACATCTGGTCATACACAGAAGCAATCACTTACCCCTCTAATGGAGTGTACAGGTCATAAAGGCTGGGAATGGTGCAGATAATGTTGGTCCTGCACTCAGTGTGCATTTTAGGGGATTTCCAGAAAAATACCTTTCTGGCCTTGGTGCAGGAAACCAGTCCTGTCCTTTTTTTGCTTGTGTAAATCAGTGTAACTTTCAACAAAATACCCTCCCACACTCAATTTTGCCTTTTCAGGGGTGGCACTACTTGCTCTCTCCAACCACAAGGAACAAACAAAAAAAAAACCCACATTCTTCAAGTTTGGCTGACCCCAGCCCTCTTGTGAAAAAACAAAACGACTTTCAAACTCAGAGAAAGATGAAACTAAAATGCATTTTCTTCCCCAATACATCTTACTGGAAATGTTTCACAATTAACATCTATAAAATATTTTGAGGCCCCTGGCTAAAAATGGCAATCACATGGTGCATTTATGTACAGCCTACTGTGGTTATTAAACACCACATGGGAGTCTGAGAAAACAATATTTTTGGGTACTATTTACTCTTGAGAACATCCTTATGCCTTCAGCTTCTCAAGGAATGGGTTGTGTTTGTACCTAGGACAGTGAGAAGAATAAAAACCAAAGATCAGTGCTTCACTCAGCAGCATCAATACACTCCTTTTTTTATCAAGCCAGGCACTGAAAAGCACCACTCCCCTAATGGGTGGTTATATGTGCCCCCCCATCCGGTGCAAATATTTAATGATTTATAGTAATGCATTTCCAAAATACCATTTTAGGCAGCTTTGTGGGAGCTGTTCTGGGCACAGGAAGGCACCTTCCTCTTCTGAGGCTGCAAATCTGAGCAAGTAGTCAACAAATGATAAAGATAAGGTCATATTTGGAATCGAGACAAAATGAAGAGTAAAAGGTACTGCCTAAGGAAATGGCTGTAAAGCTATTTAGAGTGCTTTCAATTGACAGTGCTCATTTTTTATCCTCCTAACTTGAAGAAGCCAAATGACAAAATACTCATTTGAGTTAGTCAGTGAGAAATCATGGCTGAGGCACTCAGGACAGAAAATTCTAGTGTTTATTTTAGCCCAAATTAGTTTGAAGGACTTCTGAGAGGTAAATGATCATCCAGATATATCTCATAATGGATACTCTACTCTGATTTATCTGTGGCATTCCCTGAACATTGGAAGAAAAGAAAAAAGAGTTTGGAGATTTGTAGTAATGTTTTAAAAAGGAAGAGAAGAAAACAGCCATTCTTCCTGGCTCACTTCAGCCAGTAAAGGACTGATATTATAAATATTGTGATAAATGAAAGCAAAGAATTAAATTATGCCTGATACCTGGGTGGACTTCCATGTTATTTCACTAGGAAGACTATTAGTAGAACAACACATTTTATGTAAGATAAAAATGGCACTATTCAATGGCTTTTGAATTTCCTGCTGGTAATTTTTCTTGTCAAAACTTCACATACAACTTCCACTGAAGAGCAGCAGAACATAGCTTTTAACTGGAATTGTTGAGTATGTGTTTAGCAAAGGCTGAGTAGTAAATTATTCTGCTTATTTATTATTCAGATTAAGTCTTCCAGAAACATTTCCTATTCTATTAATTAATAATTTGAAAGCTACTCAATGCAGAAAGCTGTGAAGAGACAGCTTTTTTTAAATTTGATTGTTTCATGAGCAGAATGTAAAATGAAATTGCAAAAGTGCACATTTTTTGCTGAGATATAAACAAATAGCCCTGCTACTCATCACCTCTGCTGTGCAGCTTCCTACCTTGTCATGGCTATGAACTCTTTACAGAAGCCAGACTAAAAATAATCTAAATACTAACATGTAGGGAATCACATAATGCATCAAATATTTTATATTTCTCCACAGCCTGGCTGAAATACACGTGCAAAAACTGGCAAAATAGCTAACATTGCTGTAGTTACAATAGCCTGAGGATATAAGCCAGGCAAGATTTACTGGGAGACATGATACCTTTTATTACATCAAGGGATGCAGCTGGTAAAAAAAAAACAAGTGAGGTTTTCAAAGACAAAAAAGCTCAGTTCTGAATTATTAGCGTGTGTGCACATACGTGCACACGGGCCAAGCAGACAGAGTTCAAAAGCCACAGAACACGGATCTGTGTGCAGATTTAGCCTTTTTTGTTGCTGCAGTAGTGCAGAATTCCCATATTTCAGAAATCTCTGAGATGGCAGTGCTACATCAGATGGATTATAATCAGTTCTGGGAGAGCCGAGCTTCCTCAGCCCCGTGGGCAGTGCTGAGAATTAAAAGCCACAATCTGTCCAGCTCCCTCTGTTCACCAGCCATAATTAAATAGACCTTCAAAATCTGTATTTTCTCCATAATATTTTGCATACAATTAAAGTTCTTTTAAAATTAGTTTACCAAAACATGTTTGCCTTCTATTTATGGCAAGACAGGGCTTCTGTTTGTTTCTCTTAGTACCCAGGAGCTCACACTGGAGATTGATGTTTGAGATTACAACTGTTTGAAAATTGTAAACTACAGTCATTTCTGACATTAAGACAGATGCACCAGAAGTACTTTCTCCTCACTCTTTTCTGACAGAATAAAAGGTACGCCAACTTATAAATAAAAGATTTAACCATGCTTGCAATTGCAAAATTTATGACTCCTCCTGCAAGCATGTGTGGTCCAGTGGAATTCAACTCCCTGAACCAATCTTTTACAGAAACACAATAAACTTCCTTCAGGCAAGAGAGCTGATTTTTTTTTTTTTATTTATGAGCATATGGTTAATATTACAAGCAGCTATGAAAGGGAAGAAAAAGGAAACCAGAACACGTGAAGCATCAGGACATTCCAAAATAGGTAAGCACAAATCTCAAAAAGAGGCTTTTAAAATTCAATTGAAAGACCATTCTATATTGGATGCTATTCAGAAAACTTGCTGTGTTTGGATAAACATATTTTTACAATGCCAGTAGACTGGCATAATTGTACAGTCTATAGCCATCAACACTCTCTCCCATTCTGTTTCTAGATACATCATTCTCGTGAGCCCTTTATTTGAATACAAAAGCAAGGGAATGATGTAAACCTCAGCAAGTCTGCACAAGCTCTCTGAGTTGGCTCTCAAGATGCTGAAGGACTGGGGGAAGCTGCAGCAGGGAAGCAGCACAGACATTAAAGCCTCCTGAGCACACTGCACCACCTAAAACTGTTGAACTCAAGCCAAAAGGAAAATAAAACTGAAAGAGGTGCCAGATGGGAATGTTTGCAAACTTTAGGCTGTTCTTTACTTAAAAATACAATTCCATGCAATGATTGCTTACCCTAAGGCTCTAGATCCAGCACACACTGTCTGCATGCTGTTCTGTATGGAACCACTTTGTGACATTACTTCCGTGCTCATGTGAACTGCTCAAACCAGAGATCCATCGCTGTGCACATAAATTCATGATGTGGAACCATATTTCCTGAATAACTAATCCCCAATTAACTCCTGAAAACTGCAACGTTCTGCTGAAGCCAGAATTCCATTCTCCTGTCGTGCTTGACTGTGTCCTCAACTCTGAGGCTGCAGAACTTCCCCCCCACCCCACTCCCAGTGCTTCTCAAAGTGAATCCCATCTGACACAAGTAAAAGGAGCACTGCAGTAGCCAGCCCACATATGTCACAATCTGGAGAAAAAAGGGGAGTTTACAGCTATTCTACAGCACCAAGGTTACTGCTGCACAGAATAGAAGTACATCATACTAATCATTTACTTGTGTGCTTCTCTGAGCATAAATTGGCACTTGCGACCCAGAGGAATCACCCTAGGTGTTTTGGAGTAGATTGAAATTCCTTTCTAAGGATTAGTCTGTGCAAAAGTCCTGCTGGGCAAACTGATTTTTCCATGTGTATTTTTCCATTTTGTCTATATTCAGTTTGATTACAGAGGATTGGAAATTTCTCATGGGATGATGCTCATTGAAAATAGGTAATTGGGATAGCACAGCTTGTGATGCTTTGGAGCAGCAAGAATAAAGGCATATGTTCTGTTTGTACCACTAACACTGCAAAATCTTTTCATGGCTTTTGAATTTTATTAGCCTGGTTGTAGACAGAAAAACTAGGTAATTAGGTAGGTAAAAAAGACTCTCCAGTGTACAATTGCATTCCAAATAGCTACGATGGAAACAAGTTCCATTATAGCAGTCAGTGGTCTGTGGCATCTTTCATCCAAGGTGTATTTCACCTTCCATGTTTGTGACTGAAATGCAGTAACTGTGAAAAACACAACTGTTTAATAATGCCAAGCAACCAGGTAATGCTTAGAGGGAGAAAGGAAAACGGGTTTCAGCTCATTTTAGTCTATGCCAGCTTCAAGAAGAGAGAATTCATCTAGAGCTCACTTTTAGCAGACCATGCAGCTGGAGCCACATTCCATGTCATGAAGCAGTCCGTAGGATCTGGAATTACTGATCCACCAGGGTTAGCCAAGAGCTCTCTCTTCCCATGCCATACCAGCCCCTAATTGTTGTCACAAATGGTTCAAGACAGCCCATGGGTGTGCATATCCCCATATAAAGTAACTGCAGTTATCCACATTCATATTTAGCAGGGATTTGGGGCTGTGTTTTAGCCCTAACTCCCAGCCCACCTGGGCATGGCCCCACAACAGTCTGCTCAGAGAGACCCATCATGATAAACACAACACAAGTCCATTTTTCTATGCAATGGATGGGTTTTAAGAGGCAGAGCTCTCAGTTCCTGTCCCTATGTGCTCTCAGAAACTGTTCCTGTTGCCATTTCAAAGTCGGGTTAACTTCATTAGTGGATGGTTTCAATCTTTTTGTACATTATAGCAGAACAGAAGAGAAACAACAAAATCCATGAGAGTAGCAACTGAGAAGACACAACACCAGAGGTCCAGGGCCTCTTGCCTCCCTCCTGGGACAAGCAGCTGCCCATCCTAAACTGAAACAGCTGCTGAGGGGCAGGAGCAGGACCTTGCTGGGCCAAAGTTTAGATCTCACAACTGGGACACACATGCAGCATAAACCATCACTAAAATCTTGATGTCCCTTGGCTGTATATGCAAGAATTTGTTGTAATCCTGTTTAACTGCTGACAGTGCCTGGATCACATTCCTATTTTTTTTACCCTTGGCAGAACTCTCTGCATGCATTACAATATACAGAGGGCACAGGTTTGACCATCTGGCTGTAGATGTCAAACTGAGACATTTTCCAGTGGCAGCATCTGCTTGTTCCACAAAAAAAGCAGTGTGCTTGTAGCTTTGGGCCTGTTACTCAGTAGGGCTACAGATGTATTATCTGGGCTACCAGGTCTCCTTGCATTGCTTTCTTATAATTCAGCTTTAACTCTCTTTTTTTTTTTATTATTTTTGTGAGTCTCTGGATGAGCATATTTGTATTGTAAAGGTTTAATAAGGAGCCATGTGAATCATACACCAACAGGAAAAATGCAGCCCTGCATGGAGGCAGGAAGAGGCAGGCTGAGAGCCCAATCTATAATGAACAGACCATGGCACATCCTCAGCTATGTGGCAACAATGCCTCTTAGGAGCCAAGGGCAATACATGTGGCAAAAGGATAAAATTCAGACTATGCCTTCTAATGCCTGGCACGTGCCAAACATGGAGGAAATTGTAGTATTCCCTTAGGAAGCATTGCCAGCAAAAGGAAACACGAACCCTAGAATTAAAGACTGAGCTGTCTTTCTGTAAAATCTCTGCAGAAACACCCCACAGGGTTTCTTCCTCCATCCTGTGCCATTTTATTCTGTGTGGCATTAGTAAATCACTGATGTACTTTTGAGTTTGAAGGACCAGCAACCAGACTGTATTGCAGGCCAGGAAGAAAGTCACAAAAAATAAGTTATTGGCCAAATCTGATGTGTCACTTTTATGTCATGTGAGGCAGTGACATCTTTTTAAATCATCTCTCAGGCAGACACACAGAGATATTTTTTCCGAGGATCTAAAAGAATATATGTAATACTTTCACAAGTATTAGAAGATACATAATACTCTACATGTGTTAGCACTAACACAAACCATAATTCATGTTCTAACACTAACACAGCCCAAAATTCACATTTTAACACTGTCACACACAGATTCTCTGCTAACTCTGCCATGGCAGCACAGCATGATTGCAAGGATTGCTTACCTGAGACTATTCTCCAAATCAGCCAAGCTGTGTTCCTGGGCCCAGGACAGTGACAATGACAATTCCACAGGGACTGCACAATCCTTCTGCTGGAGCAGGGGTACACAGGGCACACAGTGAGGTTGTGGCGGAATGTTTGGGTGTGATGTGCAGAAAAAGTGAATTGATATTTCACTATTTCACTATTAAACCAGCAGGCCTGAAAGATGCAGCAGTGTGCAGGTTCCCAAGTGTCAGGAATAAATATGTCTATTGGAGGACTAGGCTGATTCAAGAGCAGAAAAGATATCTCCCCCATGTACAGATGCTGCTTGTCCTCTGCTGCAGAGAATCACAGCAGGAATTTTATGTTTGAACATATGGACGAGTTAGTCATGCCCTATCTACTCAGAGAAACAAACAGAGCCAGGTTGGATAGCTTGCAGGGCAGAACAGCTTTTCTTTTTTTTTTTTTCCCTATAACCCAGTAAAAGGCCACAATGGTGGCACTGAATTTCTATTTTAATCAGTTAACAGAAACAGTTTCTGATTGTCTGGCCAACTGGGGGCTTGAGATGGAAAATTTTACCACATATTATCTATTGCTGCATGGATTCGGTCCTTTCCAGCCTTCCTCCTAAGACAAGTATTTTGCTTTTTTTCCTAAGAAAGAGCTCTGTAAGTTGCATATTTTTATGACAAGACTGAAATATTTTCAGCAGAAGCTCACATTTCAAACCATACAAATTCAGTGTGCACTGAGCCCTGACAGGTCAAAGGGAACAGATCAAATCCACTTGGTACAGCACTGTACCAAGAAATGTTGTACACTGTGCACAGAAACGTGTGACCTTTTCCTGGATGGAGATAATTAATTTTGGAGATATGACAAAGCTTGGAGAATGGATTCAGTATAACAATGGTAGCACTGCTAAACAACAAGCTGACTTCTAAAGAAGAATTAGAGAAATGGTTATCAATTATTCATGACAGCTTAACTTGTTTATATCCTTTCCAGGCAGCATAGTGCATCTGCTTTATTATTAATCATAAACTGGCACCAGGACCATTTCATCTGATCCACTGACTTTCAAATGTGATAGTGCTAACCCTAGAGAGAGCATACAGGCCACAAAATCCATTTCTTACATATGTGTCATGCCTAGAGTTCACTGTGCTTGTTTGGAAGGGGTTCTCTCTAATCTGGAGTCTCCTGTGAATGTCTTATTTTCTATTCACTTTCAGAGATTGGGTGCAGCATAATATGAAGCATACACTGAATGAAAATATGGTGGGGCTTTGGAAAATGTCACTTTGAAAAGTTGTACAGCTGACTGCTCTGCAGGTCCAATGGACACACCCTTTCCTGACCTGCAGCTTGTCTGTCAGGAGATTTCCTAAAGTAATACTCAGAATAATGTGTCTCCAAAAAAATCCTCTCTTTTTTTTTTTTTTGTGCTTATTAGCTCACATGCCCCTGCTTTGCACTATAACTAATAACTTTTTTTGTTGGTTTGGTTTTTTTTGCTTAGATTTTCTGGCATGCATCAAGGAGAATTTTGAGATCATAAATTGTTTGGAAGAAATAAAAGATTGAAATAAAAAAGATAGAAATTATTAAATTTCTTTCTGGGACCAGATTAGAGACAGACAAAAATCTATACTTGTAGATCACCATTTAAAGTCAGAATATGTCTCTTTAGCTCAGTTCCTGAATGCAATTCTTAATTTTGAATTCGTCCAGAGAAGTATTCTCAGACAGTGTAAAAATTTAACAAATTCTTCCAGAAGTAGAAATCTCAAGACTCCCATGTAGAAAACATAACAGGCCTTGTTAATCTTACCTTCAGAGCAGGATTTAGGTGATAGCAAGCAGATATAAATAACAAGAAAAAAACAAAAGTATTTTTTTTCCTTTTACCATATTTTGATTTTTCCTTAAAAGTTTCTTTTTAAGTACCTCTTGTTTTTAAGTATGACTCTGGAGTTCAGGCTTGGCCCGTCTTCCTCATTTTTACTTGTAATGTGAAAAAAAAAAAAACAGCACAATTTATTTCACCCATTCTCAGCAACTCCTTCAGGGCCTTTTCTGTCCTAGTTCCCCCAGCTCATAGACGTTTTCCCATCTTGTAGGGTTTGGGCAGATTTAATTGGACACTTGCTAGCACAACTCTGTTCCACTCAGCTCAAGTTTCTGGCTCCGTCACCACCACCGAAATCTCTGAACGTGACATCAGCAACCACTCAGAAATCCAGAGCAGGGTCAGAGTTTTAGCTTGAAACAAGCAAAGCAGAGAGTCCTGAACTCGCTGAGCAGTCCCAGAGCACATCACCCCACCACAAACTCTCTCCATACCTGCCACTGACCCACAAACATTTGCATTATTCATCATCACTAAACGTATTTCTTCCACCAGCTGGTGGCATTTATTGAGCCCAGAGGGAGACTTACTTGCTAAAATTTTCACAGCTTTCCCAGGTATATACAGAGCCCTTCCTGGTTCTTTGCAACACTTTAGTACGGGTTATGAACCTATTTCTTCAGTGCAACAATAAATGAAACGATACTACATGATGAAATGTTACCTTGTCACTGCCTACCACCCCCCAAAAGCCCACAAATAAACAATAAAAAACCTGAAAACACAACATCCTAGGCATTTAAAGTTCAAAAAGTATATTTTCAGCTTTTCAGAAGTGATGCCTCACACCTAAAAGGCCTGTTTGAAAAATAAACATAACTAAAAAAACCACACCAGGCATTCTCAACTGAAATGAGTTGGGAAAATGTCATAATCATTTCCTGTAAATACTCTGAATTTAAAGCAATGCCATTTTGACTACTGCACTCCTGTGAATAGGTTTAATGAACATGAACATTCAAGCAAAACAAATTTTAGTGACAATATCCATGAGCGGATTCCACACTGGAAAACAAGCCAAAAGCAGCGAAAATTTTAATGTTGGTTTATATTGAATTGTGTAATTCAAAGTTGGTTTAGTTCTGAGCTTGTACAAATTGAAGTTTCGAGCTACTAGGAATTGTCTTTGATCAACAGAACTGGGATTCTGAGTTTGGCAACAAAGAAACAAACAGACCATTCAAAGTAACTGCACACAGTTGATTTTATGCCAGACTATTTCATGATCCATGTCCAGATGGAGCTCTCTGGATTGTTTTACTAGTTATAGGGGACTTACAGAAAAGATGGGAATAGACTTTTCAGTAGGGTCTGGAGCAACAGAGCAAGGGACAATAGTTTTAAATGGAAAGAGGGTGGATCCAGACCAGACACAGGAAATTGATTTTTCACACTGAGGGTGATGAAACACTGGCATAGGTTACCCAGAGAAGTGGAGGATACCCCATCCCTGGAAGCACTCAAGGCCAGGTTGGAAGGGGCTCTCAGCAACCTGCTCTGGCTGAGGATGTCCCTGCTCATTACAGGGAGGTTTCACTAGCTGAGCTTTACAGGTCCTTTCCAACACAAAATATTCCATGATTCTATCATTTAACTAACCATCTTGTATTAGTTTACAAGATGTGGCTGGGGTGTGTGTTCTATTGCCATCTGTCAGAGGTGGGGCAGTTCTCTGCCGTTCACTGGGCAGTTTTCTTTATTTCTCCCACAGCCAATCCTCACTCCAGGAGATCTCTGCTGTTCATGCACCATTAATTATTAATTCTCTTCACGGCCAGTGAATGTCCCTGCATGGCTGAGAAAATTCCATCATCCCATGGGGAGATGCTCTGCCCAGGGGAGGAGCCCAGCATTCCTACCTGGATGCAATCTGACCTTGGAACAGCACAGCAGCCTCTGCCCCCTGCATTCCCAGAGGAGCAGTTTTCTTCCCCCTGCATTCCCAGAGGAGCAGCTTTCTTCCCACTGCATTCCCAGAGGAGCAGCTTTCTTCCCCCTGCATTCCCAGAGGA
>QUSF01000075.1:479501-497054 GCA_003676055.1 Chloebia gouldiae
GCATTCCCAGAGGAGCAGCTTTCTTCCCCCTGCATTCCCAGAGGAGCCCAGGCCCATCTCCCCCAGCCCTGGAGCTCCAGAGGAAAACTCCCCCCTTGTGCAGGATCCCTGCTCCAGCAGAAGCACAGCTGGCACTGCAGGAGGGCTGAGCCCCCCTGGCATGGGGCTGAGCCACCTCCCTGACACACAAAGGTGCCAGGGCCTGCTCTGACTCTGGCAGGGTTGTTTTGTATGACTGCATTTTTATTTTATTTTTATTTTTTTCCCTAATAAAGAACTGTTATTCCTACTCTCATAACTTTGCCTGAGAACCCCTTAATTTCAAAATTATGATAATTCAGGGGGAGGGGGCTTGTATTTTCCATTTCAAGGGAGGTTCCTGCCTTCCTTAGCAGACACCTGGCTGTTCAAACCCAGACACTAACTTCAACAATAAAACTACACTAATAGATTACAGCTTTCCCTTTTATGATTTCGTTTGTAGAGGCAGTCCTGATGCAACAATTCATTTTTCCTGCAAGTGCTGAGCATCCCAGGCTCTTGCTGGTGCCAGGTACTCTGGCATTCCCTGTTTGGGGTGGCACAGACCCCAAACCCCTGTAACAATGCGTTCCTAAAGGCTGGGAGAGCTTCCCCTCCACCTGGCTCCATGGAGCTCTGCACCACTGAACCACACTTCCCTCTGTGTGTTCTAACTCCCTCAGAGGCTTTGGAATTGTGTGTTCCTGTCAGAATCTGCAATTCCCAGGGCTTGGGAGCCGCCTAGTGGAGTCCTCTATGAGTCCTAAAATTCTGCCAGTCCTCCTTATTGCTGCGTTCCTGGCTGAGATCACTCCCAGCACTGCTTTTCCAGTTGAGCACCACAGAAGGACTGCACCAGGACTTCATGTGTTTGTCTTTTCTACAGAAATGGGAGTCACTTTCTAAGGTATAAAACTGAAGGGGGAAAAAAAAAAACAAACAAAAAAGAAAAACAAAAAGGCAGTGGCAGAACTGGAATTAAGTGCTGATTTCCCATGGTGACAAAGATATTTTCTAACCTCCCAGATCTCAGCATTAGACCAGTGGCCAGTAGTAACAAGGAACTTATTTCTACAGACCCAAATCCTAACAAAATTAGAAAATACAGAAGTAGACCATGACACTCCCTATATTACTAATATAAAGTATCAGTCTGATTCACCAGCACCAAAATCTATCAAAATAGGCAGCTGTAAATGAAACAAAATTAAAATCATAAACAAAATCCCACATGAGCATACAAGCACTGGGATATCACTGATGCATCAGGCTGAGCAGCAATTTTTCTGTGGCAGGTGTGTATAAAATCAGTAGAAAGCTCTGAATCAGACTGATTTTTCCTTTTCATCTGTTATTGCTTTGCATGCTGAGGTCAATTAAAGATGAAAAACATAATTAACCTCATTTAAAGCTAGTGTGTAGCTAGGGAGTAAAATCTGGTATATTTTGCACTACTGTGAACAAAGTGACAGAAGTGGGGACTTCCCACTTGTTTTCAGGGCTGTAATAACACGGGGCAAGGCATTAAGACATCACCCATGGCTCAGGAAAAGCCAAGGAAAAAGGGTGAGGGAGACCTGGGATATTCCCAAAGTCCAAAATGAAAAATGTCTTGTGATTCCTGTGAGGAGCTGAGAAACCAGAGAGGGACTGGAGCAAAAAGAACCTGATTTATTGTGGCACTTCTCTAGTTATCCCACCTGAAACGACATAAAGAAACTGACTTATTAAAAAAAAACAAAACCACAAAACATAGAATGCAATCATATGACTGAAATAATATCTTAGGGAAATGTCATTCTTCCCCCAAATCAAGTACACACTCTGAACTGATTTCAACATTACTTTTAAAACACATAAAGCTCCATCCAGCATCTGAAATCAAAACCACAAACACAGATGGAGCTGAAAATGCCTATTTTTCCTTTGAAAATATCTAACAGCTGTTAAAACAGACACCAAATGGTAAAAAGGTGGAATAAATGCAGCAAAGAAGCAGTATTGACAAGAAAAGGATAACATCTCATCCAGAGAGAGGACAAAAACAGTGAAAAGGCATATTCACCTACAATTATACACTTGCTCCCTTTTAAAGGTTTGAGAGGCCTCTCAAATCAAGGGATTAATGGTCATGACAAAAACGTTCCTTGAGTTAAAAGCAAACTTTTTGCTCTGTTACTGTGTAATATCATGGGCACTGAGACCAATGTCTTCCCAGACATGCCAAACAATCCTGCTTTAAATCACCAGCAGACATACATATAGATATAGATGAGATAGGTATAGATATAGATATATAGATATAGATTGATATAGCTATAGCTATAGATATAGATATAGATATAGATAAATAGATATAGATATAGATATAGATAGATATAGATATAGATATAGATAGATATAGATATAGATATAGATATAGATATAGATATAGATAGATATAGATATAGATAGATATAGATAGATATAGATATAGATGATATAGATATACATATACATATACATATACATATACATATACATATACATCATATACATATACATATACATATACATATACATATGCATGATATAGATATATTTGTTTGTTTGTTATACAGATTATAAGTAGCTGAAAATAAAAACATTTCTGTGTACATCTAGGCTGAACAGAAGGGAAAACATACAACAACCAAAGCAAAATAAATGTAAAAACCCAACAAAGCTCAGGATTTAGCCAAGTGCTGTGCATTGGATGTGGACCATCACTGCCATTTACCACAAGACCATGGTTTAATAGACATGGGAATGCCTCATTTGTAGAAATCTTGGGAGGATTTCTAGGATTTGTAGGAATCCTTCTGGTCTTTCAGCTGTGGGTGATGCTAAGAAATGATTGAGCAACTTCACAGAATCCATATGCAGAATGTTTAAGTTTATCAAGGGTGTGCAGCAGTTCAAGATATTTTACCTTTTAGATTATTTTCCCTGTCTAAAGATAAAGGAAAGAAATTATATATCTATATTTGACTTCTAAATATGCTTTTGTGGAAGGAAGTTCATAATTTTGAATTCCATAATCTTGATCTCCCAGTTATTACCTGGGACAGACATGAGACTCAGAGAACAAATCTGAAGGGTTTCAGGTTCACCTCAGAGGTTAGAAAAGGGATTTTTTTTCCCCGATGTTGATCTTCCCTGGTGTTGCAGCTGATAACTTTGTGAAAAGAATGTCAAGATATTTCATAGGACAGAATCAAGGAAATTCAGACTTCCCAAGGTGCCTGCTCTCAGGGCAAGCTCTCTGTCCCCTCAAGCAGGAGCTCTGGAGTAAAGTGAAATGCCACTGGACTGAAAAATCAAGTATTAAACTCTCTGTGCATCACTGGCAGAGCCTGTAAATAGGAGCTGGCAAATTGTGTGCCCCTCTTAGGGTAAAGCAATACTAAAATACAGAATACTGCTCTGTGCACTTGGGTGAAATTTGCCTGCAAAGCACACAGAACCATGGTTCAAAAATCAAACACAAGGAGGAAAAAATCTGCCTGCTGTGACACACACACACTCTTGAATTCTGCAATCATCACAGGCTTACACATGAGGCAGTTAGAAGGAATAAGAAAGCTTGGTAAATGTGATGAGGAATAAAAAAATAATTGAAGAAAAAGAAAAATGGGAGGAGGGAAAAAGTGAAGAGGTGGAGAATTCTGAGAAACAGAGGCGTCCAGCTTGGCTTTGGATACAAAGGGAGCTTTTTAAGCTCCTAACACATGGTTTTCTAGCAAATAGAAAGCTAGCATGGCCTTGAGTTTTCCCAAACAAGGCATTCAGTCAGGAAAATTATGAAATCAAATAAATATTAATTGCCTCAAATGCAGTAGGCTCATGTAAGTTAATAGAAGATGTCTGTTATAGACTCCACTAAATGGACACAGAGTTAAGAGTATTGTTTTCAGCTGGAAAAGTAGTGTCAAGAGAAAAAGGAGGAGGAACTTTTTTTTAAAAGCAGTTTTATGTCTGGTTTGCAGTGCCACTGTAAATAGGCTGGATAGTGGAAATGAATGAATTGCTTTAGACGGTTTTACAGGCACAGACATCAAGCACCAGACCTCCCTGTGAAGGGCTGGCCTGTGTTCCACCCACTGTGAATCCACTCTGACCTGCACCCAGCACACTCTGCAGGGTTGGTCACACGGGAAAGCAGATGGGAGGAGAAAGGAGGGGGAAATAAATTACTTTTATTTGTATTTAATAAAATTTGGCCTACAGGCTCGATGTGACTCAGTGCTGAACATCTGGGATTGATCATAGGATCACAAACTGAGAAGTAGTCATCTGGCTCCTAGAAATAAACACATTCAGTCCCTCTGCCACAAAGTTACTTCCTTAATGATAGAATGCAACAGCCATTTCAAGTCCTTTTAATCGTTTCAGCCACAGTATTTCTAACTTTTTTGTAATTTTTAGGTTTTTTGTTTTTTTCTTTTTTCACATCAGATGGTGGTAAATTGCATCTGACCTTGGACTGGCAGCATTTGGGATTGCCCACAGAACTGATTCACTACTTTCCTCAAAATTTTCTGGTGCAATGGTAGCCTTACAAGTCCATTTTTTGCTGATTCCATCCCTCATGAGCATCATGGGAGCAGCACAGTACATGATGCAGGATGCAGCCCTGCTGAGCTACATTGACCAGCGTTTTCTGTCTCTGGAGGTATGTGCCTGATGAATCCTTCTGCAGCAAAAGAGGTTTGAAAATGTGTGGATGTCCCAAGGCCAGGACAGTCTGTATGATACATCAAATCAGGAGGGTAAATTTCCAGCTTTTTCCGATGAATGAGTAAAATCGTTGCTAAAAATTTAACTGTAATGATCCCAAATTAGCACATCATTTGTTGCAGGATATAATTTCATAACGTTATGGTTTTATTCTGTTATCATTTGTATTTTTTTAATGACATCACTGAATTTAGCTAAAAAATGTTTTATAGAGAACTACCACAGACCATCCTAGGGAGCAGTATAAACATATTGTCACCAGTAGAAGTGCTGTCAAGTATTTATTAGCACGGAGATAGAAATTTATCAGGTATTTTTCCTGTGTGCAGATATCCCTGGAAGGGTAGCTCAAGACACATTCATGCAAACCAGCAGCGTACCTGCACTTTAAATAATCCTTTAATATCTGAGAGAGTGAAATGCAGTCATTTCAATTCCTTGAATTCCTTTCAATTACTTATATAAATGTACCAGTTCTTGCTTCTTTTTTTTTTCTACTGTAAAAAGCTACCACTACTGCAAAATACCTCTTCAGTGTTGGTGCATTATAATCATATATTGTTTATTTTTAATTATCGGCGTGTCCCTGGCTCCTGGCTTGCATTTGCAGACTTACAGAGAAGCTCCAAGTTGCCTCATTTGATGTTCCTTTTTGTACAAAGCCCTCATTAGTCTTATCTTCTCAACACAGAGAGATTAGCCTGATATTCTCTTCCCACTGTGTGGGTGGAGATTTAAATTTTCTTTGCCACTCTAGGAGTAACTTCACCTGGCAATTCCTATTCCTTTGGCCCCCATTAAAAATGAGGTAACCTGTGGCATTTGGTGCAAGGGGCACAAAAGTAACAGGACAGAGAGTGAGGCAGATACTGAAGACAGCATTTGAAAATATTTAAAATAAAGGTTTTGTAGAATGTAATTAAGCAAATTCCTGGTGACTTATGCTCTTGTATCAATGGGAGATAGGAGGAAAGCAGAAACCACAGTTCACCAACCAAAGATCTGCTCAAATTCCTCATCTTCCTAAAGTGGCAGCTGAACTACAACTTTCAGGGCACCAATGAAGCTGCTGCATTGCAACAGAGAACCATATTACTTACCTTGGAAAACACTGACAATTTGACTTTAGGTGTAAAGAAATAGTTTTTTGGCTTGCTTGGTTTGACTGGGGTTTTGTTGCTTGATTTTTTTTTGTTGTTGTTTTGGTTTTTTTTTAAATACAGCCAATAATTTAAGGAAAAAAACCAAACACTAAACACTAAACGTCCTCAACTAGAGCATTTGAGTATTTTCATTTTCACCTTTAAGTGGGCAAAAAAAATAGCCACACTAGATGAAAAATAGATCCTGCCTTTGTCAGAAGAGGTATGCTCATGTGAAATGTTCATGGCTATAGATGTCCTGCAGAAAACTCTTTGAGACTGCTTAACCAGTGGTTGTACAGGAGGAGTTCCAGAAAGTTTATGGAAAGTAAATCATCAGAGATCATGAGCCCTTCTATTGTGAATGCAGGTAAAACCAGTGGGAAGAAATGGTGATTTCTGACTCCAGTTCAGAAGGCTGAATTATTTCTTTATCACAACTATATTATAATATATTAATATACTATTTAAAGGAGATGCTAAAACTGCCAACCTACTTGTTCTAACTACCATATCTAACTCACTCACAACTCGTGACCCTGTCTCGAGATTCCAGCCCCAGGTGGGTTGGATTGGCCATCAGGCTCAAACAATCCTCACCAGAATCCAATCAAGCAATCACCCCAGGGAAACAATTCTCCAAACACATTCCACATGGGAAAAACAAGGAGCAGAAATAGAAATTGTTTTCTCTTTCTTCTCTCTGTGGTCCTCTATGAAAAACCCTGAGAGAGAGAAAAATGTTCCTACCACACCCTTCATTATCCCTGGCTGCTTCCAACAGAGCAGTTTTCCTTCTTTAGGCAGCAAAACAAAGTATCTGGCTGTCAGTAAACATGTCAAGTTAAAAAAAAAATGTGGATTTTTTCCAGACTTTTGAATTTTATGCCAGTCTGAGATGTTCCCCTCACACAGACACCCAACACTATTCCACCCTGGGCTGGAATAAGTGTGTGCAGGGCACTGGGAAGGAGGGCTGTGAAAGCAATCAGGAGTGAGGTTGTGGTGTCCACAGAATATCCACGCCTGTCCATGTGTTCTCTTCCCGTGTTCTGCCTCCAGAAGAGGCTGCAGAAGTGCAGCCAAGAGGTGCTGGGATACGTGGACGAGTTCCGAGAGCTCTCCGAGGCGGTGCTGTCCCGCCTGGCAGGGCTGAGCACCCACAAGGCTGAGCTTCAGGGCCAAGTGGAGAATCTGCTCAGGAGGGTCGAGCACGCCCAGAGGGACATCGACTATTTTGGGTCTGTCACGGATTCCAACGCCTGCGTGGAAGTGCACGAGGACTTGCTGAAACAGCAGCTGCTGGAAGAGGCGGAAGAAAAAAAGAGGCTTAAACTCATGTTTAATTCAAGTAAGAACAGTTTCTTTTTCAGAACTTCGGTGTGAACAGTCCCACGTGTGCATGCTGATCCAGGGATAGCAGATTTTCATTAGCTGTGTGAATAGCACGGATTATTGCAAGGGGGCTTGGGCTGTGTAAATGCTAGACTTATAAAACCCATGTATATGCAGAAAAGGTATGGGAGAGAGAGGGAGGAAAATACAGTTCAAACATTTACTTTGCAGAAAACTTACCGCATATCAAATTAATTCTCTGGAAGTTACTTTTTATTATAAAATAATAAATAGGGGAAATCCTCTGAAGATGTGCTCTTGCAAAGTCCCAGAAAAATACATTTCTGAGTACTGCAGCTGTACTAAGGAATTAATGGTGGTCTTTCCTTTTTGGATTAGTCAGGGGCAGAACCTCAACTCAAAAGTAAATTAGTGAGTTAATAAAATACTTAATTCACTTCTACAATATTGATCTGCTTTACTGTCCTGCTCTATCATCTTTCCTCTCCTTGTCCTCTCCTTTAATAAGAGACCACACTGGCTTGGCCATAAGCAAAGCTTAGTCCTGATTTGAAAATTAGGTGTTATGGTACCCAGCATGAAGAATATATACACAATTTATAATTTTTTTTAAACAAATTACATTTTATAATTATCTTTACCTTAAAAAGTTGTGGTATGGATATAAACTATATATTATAGCTATGTTTAAAGTAGTCTGTTTTCTTTTCATAGTAGTAAGAAGTGAAGAGTAAATAATAAGAAACACAAAGAGAAATTTTTAAAAAGTGAGTAAAAGAACTTTAGCATCATCAATTATAAAATTCCACAGACTTCAGCAGAATTAGGCTGATTTAGTTTTACTCATAAGTTTGCAATTTCTTCCTTGAACTCTTCAAGCAAATCATTATTAGGGTAGATACTTACTGAAGCAATCACCTATTCTGCTTCTGAGCTCTCCTCGTACTCCACAATTCAGTGCTCTGATTATCAATAGTTCCTTTTTCCATTTAGAGAACTTTTGAACATTAGGTATATTTTTCAGAGAGGAAAAAAAATGGGGATTTTTAAATTGACTGTGGTTAAGGCACTTTGAAAATTGTATCTTTCTGAGAGTTTCAGAGGGGAAAAAATTACTTTCCATTTTCTTTTGTTGGAAATTATTACTTTTAACTTTATTGTAGCAGCTCGTGGTAACTTTATTTACAATTTGTTCTCTACTGTCAATACTAGTCAGATGCTTTTCCCATTTAATTTGATGTCAAAAGTATTCCCTGTGCAGATTTTACAGCGCTTAGAAAAAGTAGGAAGATCCTCAACTCTGGAAAATAGCAGCTCTGAGTCTATGCTGTCATGTCTTACCCAGACTCTACGATTATTTTTGTTGAGACACTTCAAAAATCTAGCAGAAAAGAAGGTTTTTAAGTCCAACTTTTTTACTGGGTTTGGGTCAAGTTTGCACAGAAAATAACAGAGAAAAAATCTGGTTATTTCCCCTGCAGAGGAAGACACTGCTAAGGCTGCCTAGGGTTTTTGATTCAGCAGCTTTAATTTTTTTTTTTAATCTCTCTAATCAATAAATGTTAGATTTGAGAGAGCTGTTGTGGCTTGCTCAGGGAAGGCAATTCCAGAGTGAGGACTTGCAGGGAAAAAAAAAAAAGAACCACGCTGTAGCAGCAATATCCAAAAGCTTTGATTAGAGGGTATCAGTACACACAAATTACATAAAGATTGCTTTCTACAGGCAACTGGAGTCTTGCCACTGACTTCAATAGGTTCATATCAAGCCAAAGAGGGGGGCTGGTTTTGCTTTCTCCATTTCATCTGCTGCCAGAACTTCCTGCCTTAGAGCTTTGTTTGTCCTGTTCACTGAAATGGCTGCACTCCACTGAAAGCAATTCTTTCAACTGCAAATGCTCTAATTTATGGGTGCCTTTGGTAAACAAGCTTGTTAATACGCTTTGCAATAGTTTTTGGGTTTTTTTTTCCTGGAAAGGATGCTGCTTGATAGAGATCTCAGAGTCTAAATGGCTGAGTCCTCCCAGGCTTGGTGCTTTCTGGTCTGAAACGTCCCTGCAGAGTGCACACAAAATGTGAAGAAGCCAGAGCTGTGACTCTCTCTCTGCTGGTGCCAGTTTTAACCCTCCAGTGAGGTAAAGAGCTGGGTGGCTCCAGCAGCCAGCTCCTGGCTTTCAGTTATGCTGATCTCTTTTTATTTCTATTTATATGATAAATGCATAAAAAAGAAGCTATCTTAAGATTAGACCAGTCCTGAAACAAAAATACTATACATATGGGTAATGGATTTTAATTCATACAACCCCAACAAGAAATAAATCTGATTACTTTAGTGTGTTGATCTAAACCAGAAATCAGTTCTCTGAAGTAAAAATTATAGCCCTGGAAAAGGACAGACAAAAATAATCACAAAATCACTGTGCTCTTGGTCTCCTCTCAGACACACAAATATCCAAATGTTTTGGGTAACACTGGTGTATTAGAACAAAACCCAACACTCTACAGGTAGGTGAAGATACCACAGTGTTCTTAGCAGGAATATATCCCATAAAACTGTTTTCAGCACTACTTACCATAGCCACACTGCTGACACCTTTACTGATATATTGCCTCAGGCCTTAGAGATGAATTAAAAGTAATTCAAAGAAAGGAAACTAGAAAATTTACAGATATTCTTATTTTATTTTTCTTTGTCTTTGGTTACTTCCTTGCAGGTTGTAACCACATGCTTGCAGGTATTAGGTCCCTGAAGGTAGTTAAGAAGACTGGAGGAAAGCATGGCTCTTGGATGAAAGATCCTGGCAAAAAGCACGGGAAGATTTATTTCTTAAGTGGCTCTGTAAATAATGTGATTTTGGAATTTGCAAATATCATGGCTTTCATGGAAAACAATCAGACTCTGAAGGCTCGTAGGGTCCCCTTGCCACTGCCCTGGGAAGGAACTGGCCACGTCATCTATCAGGGTTTCCTCTTCTACCACAGACACGGCTCCTTGAACGAGATCATTAAATTCAATATCCAGAGAAGAAACGTAGCTGACCAGATGCTGCTGCCAGGGGCTGGGAGGATTCCTGCCTACCAGCTCTCTCCACAGACAAAAATCGACCTGGCTCTCGACGAGCAGGGGCTGTGGGCCCTCCATGCAGAACCAGAGACCGGGGGGAACATCGTCCTCACCAAAATCAACGCGGTGGCCATGGCCGTGGAGCAGAGCTGGGACACGCCCTGCAGCAGCAGGGGTGCTGAGGCAGCCTTCGTGGCCTGCAACACCCTCCACGTGGTCTACAACTCTCCTTCTGGGGGCTCCCCCCGCATCCAGTGTGTTTATGATGTTTTGGGTGCTCTGAGTGCTCCCACAAACCCAGGACTGCATTTCCCGAAACGCCAGGGTGGCCACTCCACCATACACTACAATCCTAAAGAAAAGCAGCTTTTCGCGTGGGGCGATGGATCCCAGATCATTTACAAGCTTCACACGGAGCAGAAAGTTTAAAATCTTTAGCAGCTTTCAAAATAGACCTCAAAGCCACCAGTCTCAAGTCAACACAGCCTTTTTATGTATTAAAATTACATTATTCCCATCTAGTACAACTTTCATCCATTTTACATAACTAAAGATTTATGTACCCCAGTAATCTTAACGCCCAATAAAGAATATGTGAAGACAGAATTAATACAAATTACATGATGACTAAATATCATGTATGCACAACCCCTCCCTGCCCCCCCCTCCAAATTAAAATCTAATGTTAATTTAAAAAACAGCCCATTTAGACATGTTCTCTTCCTATTGGAACTATGTTTTGTTTCAATGCCGTGGAAATCAAATCAGAAATCCTTCCTGTCCAAAACACAGTTTGACAACCTTCCCTACTCTGACAATCACTACAGAAAGCCTTCTAGTAAGCAATACAAAATCACATAATTCCAGGGAAATTAGAGATAATTTTTAACAGGAGAGGTTTATTTGTATATTCCTACACAAAGTGTAGGAATATACAGCCCCACCAGCATGGTTTATATTTAGTATGAAACTCTCATGTATCACATCAAGGCTATTCCTATTCACTGAACTTCTGGAGTATTTCCATGAAAATTCCACACTTCTTATCTGTGTAGTTATATCCATAGTACAAACCTCTGTTGATCCTGCCAGTACATTAGCTGCAGCCCAATATCCACTTTTTACAGCTTCAAGTTGCCACTTCTCACTATTTTTTGAGCATATCACTGTTTGTGTGTCAGAAGGAATGTTCCTAGGTGAACTCTTCTGTATCACACACTACTTTTAAAGGTTTGACACGTCACTCTTTGGTGTTTTTCTCATTAGATCTCTTTCAGCATCTACTTGTGAGGCATTTTTCCCAATGTTTCACATCACTTCCATTGTTTATAGCAGAATCTTTCTCATCTTGTCCTCCACCTCTAGGAAAAGGTGGCTCAGATGAGTACAATAGTGCAGGTGAGGGCATGGCACTGCTCAGTCCTGGGCTTGTGAGTCAGAGATGGACACCAGGTATTTTTGTTTCAAAAAAAATGTTAAAATGTTAAATAATGTTAAAAAAAAGGCTTTTAATGTGAAAATACAGGTATATACTGTATTTTTTTGTTTATTTTAATGACAGCTGCATGTCTAATAGCAAACAAACAAACAAACACACCAAAAAGTCCCCTCTGAAAACCACAAATAATGGTACTTGAAAAGCAATCCACAGCTGTTGCTACAGAAAACCCATTTTGTTCATTACTCTGAGAGAGCTGTTGTTCTGTTTAAAAATAGCTTCCAGAGAACAGCCAGACATCAGGGAATGATTTTGAAAAGGAGTTGCAGAGTACAATTAGGAGTATATAGGCTGCTGGGCTGCACCAGTGATACTCTGCCTTCAGCAAAGGGAGCTTTATCATTCACTGAGCAGGCTCAGTGACTGGAGCACTGCTCCTGTGTCACAGCAGACACGGGGTGCACAGCTACACACACCCTCAGGCTGTGCTGGCACTGCTTTCCTGGGTTAAAGGCAGTATTTGGCCTTTTACTCCTCTCTAAAATCACAAACATGTACATGCAAAATGGTATCAGCTGCCTCTCCAGTGAGAACTTTTACTGGAAAGGAAGTGTAACTTTTTTTTATTTAAGAAATAAAGTCTTTAGGTGTAAATATGGATTGAATCTGCTTTTTAGAAAAGGGGTTCTTGGGATATGCTTTGTGCCACACTATTACACAGCAGATAAAGCCTGTGTCACTATTCTCTAGAAAGATTTCAATGTGCAATCCTCAAACGCTCAGGTAGGATCTTCTCTGAGCCTTGCTGCCCCGGAAACCCAAAATTCACGAGGAATTAAAGCCCAAGAGGGGGTGAAACACCCAAACATCCCATCAGCGGCAAAGGGAGGCACAGGCAGCCTGCACAAGGGCTCCCAGCACTCTGTGAAACACCTGCTCACTGTCAAAGCCAGCTTCCCATGCCCTGGCTCTGGGCCAGCAGCGTGAGAAGATCCCATGTCCTCTGCAGGGAGCCCTGAGGACAGGGCAGGACAGGAGCTGGCATCCTTGGGGCCACTGTGCCAGCAGCACACAGGGAGTCTGTGGGAGGCACTGAGGAAAGTCCTGCAGCCCTGGAGGTGGAGGAGAGGGAGAACTTTTCAGTCTGAGGTTCACTCTTGCTCTCTTTTATTCCAGTGTTAAGATGAACTTTGGAGCTGCTTTTGTTTTTCTCAATCCCCATGGATATTTTAGGGTCCCATTCCTGCACTTATCTGGGAGTTTCACTGGATGCATTTCACCTTGGATGTGACAAAGACAAAAAACAACTTATATCACTTCAGCATTGCTCACACTCTTCCTGGATCACAAAACCAACCAGGCCACTGGTCCTGCAGCAGGGAATAAGCTGGGAAACAGGCTGGGGGTTGAGGTAGAAGACGGATTTTGCAGGCTGTAGTGCCAGCAGTACCTCGGGTTTACAGCATCAGTGACAGCTGAGGGAGTCACATCTGTGAATATGGTCTGCTCTGCTGATCAGTTAATATTCTTGTAAGAAAAAGGTGGCTGGCATTGTCCTCCAGCTTCCTGGTAATCTCTAAAATATATATTATTTTATTAATTTTCATAACTGATAGCACACAAGCAGATATTTTTGAGAAAGTCAGAAGAGACGTTTGGTTAACTCCTGGATGACAAAGGGGAAAAAAAAAAAAAAAAAAGGACTGTGTGTTCAGAAACAGAAAGGAGTGACAAATATCTGAACTGAATAATCTGCTCCAAGACAGCAGTCTCCAAAAGGCAAAGACGAAGGACTGTCAGGAGGCAGTAGACAGCCATGACGAGACTGCATGAAAGGGGGCATTGACTTCCAGTGCAGGTAGATGATCTGATTGTTACCATGGAAATGGAATCGGTACGAGGGGATGAACACAGAGGAGTCTTCATCAGGAACAAAAAACACAAATGAGTTTATGACCTCTACCTTCACCAGCTAGATAACACCTTGTTATTCAAGTCCTTTCAAGCTATACTTTCTCCATGTGCTCATTCCATGTGAACCACTGGCTTTTTGCTTTGTCATGTCCAGACCCTCCTCTAGAGGGGAATTCAATGCCCTCTGCTCTGACAGCAGGATCATCATCCTCCCAACAAAAGCAGCACTCCTCAGTGCTTTGGCTGTGCTGAAGGTGCCTCACCCCTTCAGTGACACTGCAGTCACCTCATCCTTTTCCTGCAGCACGCTGTGACTGCCCTTTCCCACGGTGAGGACAGGTTTCACTGCACAGATGCTCCTCATTCCCCCTGCCCTCCACGCCCTCTGCCATCCCTTCCACAGAAAGGTGGCTCAGGTCAGGATAATCTGCAATGATTATGTCCTGTTTGCACTTGGAGCAATCAGAATTATCACAGACAGAAAGGTTTTCAGCTCTCCCAGTTTACTGACACCCATGTGATGAATTTAAGCTTTCCGACAGTGGCATACTTATTTGGATTTTGTGGATGATGAGGATCTGTGATTGCTAAAAGCAACTTACCAGTAGAGCAAAGTGTGCTGCTAGGAGCATGCCAGTTTACCTGGGTTTATTTTTACAGTGCCCATCAGAGATAAGCTTGTTTGTCAGAAGATTATCTTCCTGTCTCTTTTTCTTCTTCATTCCCACTGCCTGGATGTGGCAGATGAGAGCCCTTTTTAGCATTCACTCACACAGGAACCATACCAGAGAAGCACACACTACATGTTTGTTACAGGTGGGTTTATCACTAAAAAATACAACTGTTGCTTGCCTGCTGTCACCCTGCTGCATGTTTGTCCCCTGTGCTGTTTCCCACCCAGCTGCAGGACACAGCTGCAGAGAGGTGCACGGAAGCTCAGCAAAGAAACTGCAGAATGGAAACCATTAAAATGCAGCTCTCCTAATACTGAAGGGATAGCTCCTCCTGAAGGCCGAAATCAGGACCTGTGGCTCTTGGAGTTGTTTGAACTTTCCATGGGTTTGCATTGCATATAAGAAAATAACATCTTCTTACACTTCCACCATGCTCAGCCCTAAGCCAGAAAAAGGAACATACAGAATCCCAGAATGAATAAAGTTGGAAAAGATCTCTGAGATCATTAAACCAAACTTTGACCAGGTACCATGACACCTCCAGGGATGGTCACTCTACCACATCCCTGGGCAGCCCCTTCCAATGTCTAACCACCTTTCTGCTGGTGATATCTGGATATTGCTCAGTCTTCTTTCCTGATGTTCATACTGGCAGCATAAACCACGGGTGTCATTTGTCTTGGAATTTATTATTGCAAAATATATCAAAAGCCCTTGTTACTTTAAATCCCTTTTTAAAATAATTTTGAACAAGCAAAACCTTTATGTGGAAAAGGCTAATAAAAGAACTTTCTTAGCTGCTCCCCATGCTAGTGTCATATTTATTGCAGACAACTACCTACTTTTCCTTCTTATTTAAGGCTGACTTCTCCATGGGACAGACCCCATCGAGTGAGTCAGCCTCTACTCCATAATTACAGGACTGGGGCTTTTCTTTTGGCTTTTTTAACTCTTTCTTAAGAGTAAGAGAACAAGGGGGAAAAAAACCTGTGGAAAATGTTTTATTTTATAAACCTTTAGCAGGTTTACATCCAAAAGTAAATACTTCTGAGATGGCTAATTTTTGAGAGTTCCTAGCAGACTCTGACCTGGTTTTCTATTTCCCAATACTATCTTCACCCAACTAATCTGAAAACTGATGCTGAAAGACATGGAATTTTTGGGAACACCTGTAGAGATACCCACTTTATAATATGCTGAGACTATATTTGAGTGGAAAGAAAAAATCACCTATGTTAAAAACCCGCCACAGTCTGTGTAGGTAATTCAGACCTTGGATAGGAAAAAATGTGGTTGGTTTTATATGTAACACTTGTATGGATTCAAAACAAAACCACAGCCACACAAAGTGGTGCTGCCTGCAGTCAAACCATCACGTCCAGCCCTTGGTAAAGTCTTAATTTTTGGCCCACTCATTTCTACCAAAATTAATCTGAAAAATGGGCAGAAAAATCATGGGAGATAATGCAGTGAGGGCAATAGCAAAGACCTACACTTAGGCAGGAATGATTTTCACAATCCCAAAAGAATTCCAAGCTTCAAAAGCAGATATTGTACTATAGCACTATTTATTGTAATATTTATTGTAGTATTTATTGTAATATTTACTGTCATATTGTAAAGCAGAGGAGAAGAACAAGTTCCCCATCTCACCAATGGACAGAAAGAAGTCAGCCTGCAGTCAGGTTAGGCATCAGACAATTTTCTCAAAAATTTCCAGTGACAGAGGACAACAATTTCCACTGCCAGGAACAAGACTGGCTTGAGCAACCTTGCATTTTGGCAGGGACTGATCACACAGCAGTTACCTGCAGAGAGGAGAAGCAGTCTCTGGGGCACTGTCTGAGCCATCCTGGTACCTTAACTGAGAAAAATAAACTTATTATCAAGCGTCAATTTTCTCAGTCAGAATCCATGGCCATCCTGGAAACTGGGAGCTCCAAAACTGAAACAATATTATTCAACTAGACCAATCTTTCTGTATTTGTACATGGGGCACACTGTGTGATCTGATGTTGCATTTGACTTTGAAATACAATTGGCATAAAATCATTGAGAAACTGAACATTTTATAAGTCTTATCTGGATCCCCTTGTCATATATTTGTGACAATGAGGTAAGAAATAATATTTTCATTAGGATGTCCAAGTAAAGGAATAATCCTCTTTAATAGGGGATTATTACACTGCATTGTTCTGTGACCTCAAAGTTAGTTATATCTTTCTTATTCTTAATTAACTGGAAAAGAATCCAACATGTGAACACTAATTGCTAATGAAATGAGCTAGATCATGAACATCTTATATATTTTTCTGTTATCCAATCTTTTGTTATAATTAATTCTCTATATAGAATTTTTGGGGGCAGGGCTGACCTTCTATTTTATACTTCTTACATAATTCCTGAAACTTTCTGTAATTAACAAATACCCAGACAGAATTAAATGCTTTTGTGGGCTTTCTAAATACTGGTTTTTCATACAATTTAATTTAAACAACACATATGACCAATGGCTTTCTCTTCTAAAGTCCTTATAGAGCTGGCATTATCACTGTCCATTCTCTTCAACAGAGAGTTAGGAGATAAAGTGCCAACATCATTTCCTGTGCACATTCTCAATTTGAAATCAATATCTGTTCTCACAGACGGATGGCTCTCCTCAGAAGAGCTGCAAAGGTTTGCTTTGGCCTTATGCTCACAGTGCGTTTTTCCAGGAGTAATTTTAATGTGTCTGCAAGCTGCATCCTTGTTTCATGCCAGCTCTCCACTGCCACATGTACAGCTGTGTCTGGGTTTGAACAGCCAGGTGTCTGCTAAGGAAGGCAGGAGCCTCCCTTGAAATGGAAAATGCAAACCCCCTCCCTCCGAATTATTATAATTTTGAATTTAAGGGTTTCTCAGGCAAAGATATGGTAATAGGAATAACAGTTCTTTAATAGGAAAATTAAAAATACAAATGCAATAGTACAAAAAAAATCCAAAAAAAACCCCCAAAACAGTGCCAGAGTCAGAGCAGGCCCTGTCAGGCTGTGGGTCAGGGAGGTGGCAGCAGCCCCATGCCAGGGTGGCTCAGCCCTCCTGCAGTGCCAGCTGTGCTTCTGCTGGAGCAGGGATCCTGCACAAGGGGGGAGTTTTCCTCTGGAGCTCCAGGGCTGGGGGAGATGGGCCTGGGCTCCTCTGGGAATGCAG
>QUSF01000075.1:497064-629639 GCA_003676055.1 Chloebia gouldiae
CTGGGAATGCAGGGGGAAGAAAGCTGCTCCTCTGGGAATGCAGGGGGCAAAGGCTGCTGTGCTGTTCCCAGGTCAGATTGGATCCAGGTAGGAATGCTGGGCTCCTCCCCTGGGCAGAGCATCTCCCCATGGGATGATGGAATTTTCTCAGCCATGCAGGGAGACTCACTGGCCATGAAGAGAAGATAATTAATAATTAATGGCCCATGAACAGAAGAGATCTCCTGGAGGGAGGATTGGCTGTGGGAGAGATAAAGAAAACTGCCCCATGAACAGCAGAGAACTGCCCCACCTCTGACAGATGGCAACAGAACACACACCCCAGCCACATCTTGTAAACTAATACAAGCTTGTAAAACCAGCTTTGGCAGAAAAGGTACAAAACCTGATGTAAAAGCCTTAGATCCTCTTTATACAGATCCCCCAAAAATGAGGAAACTGTCTGAAATCAGATATTTCATTCCCAGCAGCAATCATCTCTGAAGTGTGTGCAGAATTTGTATCACGGTAAAAAACACAACCTCCTATGAGGACCTCTAAAAAGTTCTATTTCAGTAATCATTTTAGCAAAAAAAAGGAACTCTGCTGAATGCTGTGAATTCCTTGTTTACTCCCTCATTTTGAAAGCTAGTGAGTACATCCAGAAAAAGACGCATTTCCTATTCAGTTGTTTGGCCATAAAATGCAAGCATAAATGTTCAGGATTAATGACAGCAGTCAAGCCAAAAATTTATTGCTCAAAGTTTGAAGAACTTGCACGCAAATAAACTGAAATAACCTCCAGGCTGCCCTGAATCCTTTTTTTCCCCTGTGGCATTGGTATCCTAAGAAAAACAACATATTCACATTCTTGCGTATCTGTTACCATTACATTCCTAGTCAGTTTGGCAAACAAATAACTTCTTATTCGATTTCAAAGAAATGTATAAGTTGTAATTAATGAGAATTATAGAATCATTAAGGCTGGAGAAGAGCTCCAAGGTCATTGAGTCCACCCTTTGCCCAAGCTCTGCGTGTCAAATCAGCCACAGCTCTGGGTGCCAAGGCTCCTCTTCTTTGAAAATCCCCAGCCCTGCAGCTCCCCTGGGCAGCTCCTTGCAATGTTTAACCACTTTCCCTGTGAAGAATTTCTTCCTGATGTTCAACCTGAACTCCCCAGCTGCAGCTTGGCACCGTTGTGTCTTCTCCTGGTGACCTGGGAGAAGAGGCTGATCCCCACCTGGCTCCAGCCTCCTGCCAGGGAGTTGCAGAGAGTGAGATCTCCCTGAGTGCTCTCTTTTCCAGGGTAAACACCCCCAGAACCCTCAGCTGGACTCTCCAGACCCTTCGCCAGCTCTGCTGCCCTTCTCTGGACTTACTCCAACACCTCAATGCCCCTCCTGCAGTGAGCGGCCCAGAGTTTAAATATACACTTTGAATAAATCTTTCCCTCACATGTTATAACTTAAAACAATGTTTGTTTTACTAACCTACAGGTATGAAGATTGCACTTTTTTTTCTATCCAAGCAATTCAAAATATGTTGGCAATGGTCATATGTTTGTATGTTTATGTTTTGATATTTGAAAAACAGAAGAGATCCAAATTTTTTATGAAAATACATTTGAGTTCTCCCCACCCACCTGTAAACCTCCACAGACATCCAGCTGGGACAATTAAGTTCTGACAGCACTGACATCTAGCTGGCACAATTAAGTTCCAGTTTTCTTGCCAGATCTGATTTTACTGACTCCCTCTAATGGAGAAAGAGGGCAAGGAAGGTGCTGCTTATCATGTCCACAAACAAACTTTTTGGTGAAATATTTATATTAACGTTGTCTGATATTAATCACAACAACAAATTAACACTGTAAATGTCAGTACCCATAAACATTGCTTTTCATTTCAGCCCTGTTTTGTGTCCAAACTAAAAGAATTTGTGGGGCTGTTTGGTAAGGACATACAATATCACATGACTGACTAACCAAAAAAAAAATCAGCATGGAATGCTCATAAACAAGATGTGAATACTTTTTCAAAAGGAATGTGGGGTGTTCACAGAAGGAGTATATCTGATGATGCAAAAGCAAAGCAGAAGCTAAATTCTTGTCCTTATTCATTCCATTACTTCAGGAAAACAAATATTTCATCTGTGTACAGCTGCAGTGGATAAAGCCAGTGGTTTAGGTTCTCCTATGGTGAACTAGGCTTGAGGAACCTTTTAAAGGAGCCTGAAAAAAGTGAACATCTTCCTAAACATTTCAGCTAAAAATCCCAGAAGAAATCTTAAAATCTTAACAGCAGAAAAAAAAATCATTTACAACAGCAAAAAATTAAACAGTTCTAAGGCTGAATCCCATAAGCCACAATTCAGATGTGGATCAGAAAGCCATTGTCTAAATCTATAGTTATGACAGAAATGCAGCTGTTCTCATATCAGCAAGTTTTTGATACTGAGGTACTTCTTTTGGCTGGACATAAATTCACACTAGGAAGAAAATAATGGCGATTAAAAATATGCAAAAAATTCTAGTTCTGTATCAAGAGCAGAACATTTTTACTGAAACAAATATCAGAACAACAATAAAGATAACTGACCATCATTGTTTCCTGTTCTGAGAGGATTTTTTGGGAGCCAGAACCCCCAAACTATTTAATAATATTATGAGTCAAAGACAGAGTACATTAAGAAGCTGTGAAGAATAAAATAATGCAGTGTGATAACACACAATAACAAATACATCTCAAAATTTAGACTGGATCTGTGTAAAGAAAATTAAACTGCTAATTACCTGAATAGACTTGCTAACTGCCCAAATGTCAACATTTACAGCGCTCATAAATATCTTTTCCTATGATTAATTGTGTTTTCATTTGAGCTAACAGAAAGCATGGCAAAGCACAGAAGCAAAGTTTCGGTTTTCAAACAGAGACAAGTTTATTTAGAGGCTTATGTAGCTGCAATCAGCATGAAATCACAAGAGGATTCAGAGTTCAGTGGCAGTGAAACACGGGTTTTCTCAGAGTCAGGCAGAACTCCTGCAGCTGTGGCACTGAGATCAAGCTGAAAACGACCCCTCTGAGAGAGCTTGTGCTGGAGTTAACTTGGTTCCCCACCAGCTCCAGTCTCAAGGTGGTAAAACGTGCATGAAGCCTGTACAGCTCCTACTCCCAAGGTGTAGTCCAGTTTCTAAGCTAGCTAATTTTAGGGAAGTAAAAATATATCAGGAGAAAATTTCCTGGTTACATCGAAAATGTAATGAAAGTATAGTGACCAGGATATGGGCAGTTATCTACAAAACATTTTTACAGCTCAAAGGCAGGGCAGAAGGAAGAAACTCCTTAGACATTAGAAAAAAAAAAAAAAAAAAGGAAAAAAAAACCCAAACCCTAAGACCGAAGAACTGCTGAAAACCTGCAATCGGCTAAACAAAACAGGTCATAGGTGCTAAATCAAATCTCAGAAAAACATCAAGTTTATCTCTGAGGGTAGAGAGAGGAACAAAGGAAATGGGAAAATGGCTAAAATTCAGATTTTAGAGAGTCAAGAAGCGTTCTTGAACAGGAAACCTCTATTGTGCAAAACCAGGTCACATGTCCCCAGGGAACCTGTAAATCCAGGAGTTCCCACTGCTGTGTCAATCAGGGTCACAATTTCCAGGCTGTGCAAGCTCTGGTACCCCCATGTGGGTTATCAGCTGCTGGGTCCAAGACAAGCCCTGGAGACCAGGATCTGCTGCTTTTCCTGTCCTTGGGTTGAGGTTTTCAGTGGGATTTTATCTGTAGCAGACCTTAATGACTGCTCTGGGACTGACACTTAGGGTGTGAATCAGCAGAGACTCAGCTCTGCAGCTGGCCACTCTTTAATCTGCACAGAAGGCACCATCCCCGCCCTGTGAGATGAAGCCACAGCTCAGCAAAGAGCAGAAAACACCAGAGCAGAGCTGACCAGTGAACAAAGGCAGAGCTGGGGCATGTGAGAGAGCTCCTGCACGTCAGCTGAGCCCCAGGAGCTGACCTTGTCTGCTCTGCCTCCCCTTGGGGTTAGATGAAAGGGGTTTAGGCTAATCTTGCCTGCCTGAGAGCTGGGACAAATCCCAGCCCACAGCTCCTCCCTGCAGCCGAGCCAGCACAGGGTGTTTTGTTCCATCACAGCGCCCAGAGCTGCCCCAGGTCTGCCTCAAACCAAAAAGAAGGCATGACCTGCTGCAGCTGTGGGGAAAGGGCTGGGAGAGAGCCACTGCCACCCTGACACACACAGGGGTGAGCAAGGACACCAGCAGGGAAAGAGACAAAACACAGGCCCAGCTTCTGTCCTGCCTCCAAGCTTGCAGGTAAGCTGAACTCAGTTTTTTCTGCTGTTATGGCCTCTCCTGATGTTTGAAGATACAGGATGTTGTGTGTATTTTTTTTTTTTTAATAAGAAATACCTTTAAAAGAAAAAAAAAAACCTGGCTAGATTTCCTGAAGAGATGACAATAGATATCTTTTCAATCAAGAAACAGCTTAATAACACCTTCTGTAGCCTCACAAGACTTACAAATACATTCAGCCACATGTGGTATAAATCCTGTATCTGCCCAGCTGCCTGAGGGTGAGAGCAGACGCAGAGGTTCTAAACAGCTGTGCCTGCCCCAAAAGACTGCAGCTGCCCCCCACCAGCCCTGGATTTACTCAGGCAGGCTTGCGAACCCCAGAATTTATAAAATGCCTCAACAAGGAGAGGCTGTGTTTGCCTAGGGGAGCCAAGAACGAACGCTCCATCCCAAAAACTCGCGAGTGATTTAAAGGCTGGAACACGAGATGGCGCCAAGTCCTTGTAGCAGCACCACCTAAATTTGGATAATTCCACCTGTTTCAGGTGTAGTTCCAGTTACAGCAAGCAACCACATTAATAGCTTTCTTAAATGTTTTTTTAAATGCTGAACGAAAGGCAAAATACGTTCCTAAAAGGCTTTTTTAAGGACAGCATGTGTCAGTGAAAGCTTCTGGAATAAAAAGGGAAGATTGGAGGAAAAAACAAACAAACTGCTCAACAAGTATACTTCTCTCTGGCAAAACTATCTGCATATTAAGGATTTTATTTCTTAACTGCATCATATCTGTCCTAGTAAGGAGACCTCTATATCATGTGTTCTGCTAAATGATGACAGAAGGAAAAAATATAAAAGAGTTTTCATATCAAGTAGCTGTAGCTATCCTGCAAAATTTCAATATTCTATTTTCTAAATGCAGAATTTCTACTTTTATGTGGGGGCAAAATGTCTTTATTCAAGCTCTCAACTTGAATATTTCAAAGTCATTCCACCAACTGAAAAAAACCACAGGCATATCTTAACCACTTAAAAAAGAAAGTTTTCAAAGAGTAAGAGAAGGTTGTGGCAGAGGAAATTGGTGACGTGGCTGGCCACAAATCTCAACTAAAGATAAAGCAGGCTACACTTTCTAGTGAGACATAATGGATTAGCTACATGGAGTCCATGGGGAAGGATTCTCCAACACATTATTTCCTGTCTGCAGCTGATTTATCCCCATTTACAGGAAAGGAAATCCCTGAGCATTTCAATGGGTCACTTTTTTTTCAAAAACAAGAGATTTCACAGTATTGCAGCTTTCACCATCCTGCATCATAAGGTTTATTTGTTGTTTTAATGCTGGTTGTTTCCCAGCCTGCAGCCTATGAGGATTGTGATTTGGGGGAAGCAGTGAAACCACACTGTGACTAACATTTGCTATAGCCTTGGAGAAAACATTTCATAAAGAAGGATGTGAAATCCTGTGAGAATCCTTGAACAAAATGATACTAAAATATCCAAGTGGTTGGGACTGAATTTCGACTACTTTTGTTGCAACTAATTTCCTCTCCTTCATAAACAGGAAATTTACAGCTTCATAAAAACCTTTCAGCAAATATAACAGCAATTTGGAACATACTGCAAAGCAATGTATCAAAAGAGGATTTTTTTATTTCCGGCCTCAGAACCATGAGTTTCTATCCAGGGAGCACAGCCATTTAGAACCTTCATCTCAGAGTCTCTTTTGGCCCTTACCCTTTAGGGACTATGATCCATTTTGCCACTTTTCTGCACAAAATAGTAACAGGTCAAGCAGCACAAGGAAAGAACCCCTGGATGCATCTGCCTAAGCACCATTCAGGCACATTTTCAGGATCAAAAATCTGGCCTGAACTGAAACTCAGCATTGCCAAAGTGACCAAAATGTGACTGTGATGCTGAGGAAGAGAAACTTGGTCAGGTCTGCTCAGTAAGTTTTAAGAACATAAGAACTAACCCTGATGATTAAATCTCATTAGGATAAACTGTGGGATCTCACGTGGGAGATCTCATAGATAACTCTGTATTTTAAGATGGAAGAAATGAAGGTGATTGGTAAAGCCATGTCCAGCAGTGCTCTGCTTTGGGGCTTCTAACTTGTTTTTCTCATAGGTCTTTTCCGAGAAGGATGATTTGCTCTCCCTGAATAAACCCCATTGTTACATAAGAGAGGCTAAGACTTTAGCACAATGCCAGCTTTGTGACAGTCATGGGTCTGCACCACAGCAGCAAAGACACAAACCACTTTCATTGAAGGGGGCACTTCTGGAATGGTAATTAGCCAAGAGGCCAGCAGAGCTGAGGGAGTGCTCCTGGAACCCACTACACTCAGAGAGGTGCAGAACTAACTCACTTATTGCAATGATATTAAACAGGACAGACAGGACCAACAAGCTAAAGGGAGCCCAGAATTAAGATTCTCTCTGCTTTCTGGTGCTGCAGCAATATGATGTCAAACAGCAAAGAAACAGAGCTGTAAAATCATAACCCATGAACAGACTGGGGGCTGGTGCTCTGTGCTCAGCCTCCCTCTGCTCCTGCCTGTGCTTCCCAAGGGAGTGGCAATAATTGCCTCCCCATTCCAGGCCCTTCCCCAGCACTGGGGCAAGGCCATGCTCGCCTTCCCAAGCACTGCCTGACACTGCTTCTCCCAGAGAAAAGCTGGAGAACAGCATGTGCCAGCAGGGGCTTGGAAATTCCAGGGCAGGAACAAACAGCACAGGAGGAACCCTGCGTCACAGGGTCAGTGAGATCCCAGGTGCCGCTTCTATCATGTGGAAAGTTGTCCAGACACCTGTCCTAGTCCTCCAGTGAGCTGGGAAAAAGGAGGGGAAACTGGGCTGTTTTCAACTAATTTTTGCCCACATTGTTCTAAATTCCACTGCCTCTTTCCCAAATGGTTGAGCAATACTCAACAAGCAGTGCTGCCCAATCATTTTTAGTATCAGTATTATGAAAATTGCCAGTGTTATCAACCTGTGTAATTTTCACCGCTCCTCTATGTGACCTATTTAGGAGGACTACCTCAAAGTTGAGACAAAAGACAAGAAACATTCAAAAGCTAAATTAATAAACAGCCCGTGGATTTTTGCCAGATTAAATTATTCTTTAGCATGTTCAGAGATGTTTCAAAGGCATTCTACTTCACTTCCCATTTTCTCTCTCTCTCACCTTGGGCATGTCTGCTCTGTACGTGAGGTCCCATCCCCTATCTGGAATATCTGGTATGTGATTCATAGCCTTGGTGTTTCGTGTAAGTTTAAAGCAAAACTGAAATGACGTGTATTTCTTCCCAAGGTCAGAGTGGCTCAGTTGGTAACAGGGAACAAGTTTTAACACCTTAAGATTATTCTAGGCAAAAAGAGTTTCTAAAACTGAGGAGAACTAAGTGACAAAATGACCTTAAAACAACATCTATTTTTAGACATGCTTAAACTATTTAGGTGAAAGACATCATCAAACCAGAAGAGAGCAAACTGTGATGGTGGAAATGCAAGCACTCCACAAAGAGTGCAAAGTGTGCGTTAATTGCATTGTATATGTGTCTGGAATCTCTTTATCTCACTTTCTGCCAAGTAGTTACTTTTGTTTAGCCAGCTCCATGGAAAACTGACATCCTCAGAAGCACTCAGCTGCTGTGAAAGAGCTGTGCCAGTACAGCACAGGTAATCCCTTTGGCCAACAGAAACTCTTTATCAGATTTTTGCTCAGCCAGGCACCCTAAGTGATCAGGGAGCTCCCAATCACCAAAATTCGCAGCAGTTTTCATATTTCTATGAGTGATCTTGGAATCTCTAGAGACAGAAGAAAAGCTATGCTTCATGAGTGTGTTTTGTTTCAGGTTTATGTACTTGGAGTCTTCCTGCACTATTTTTTTCTGTCATAAACAGAGCATTAGAGGCTGATTTTTAGCGAGAGTCAACAGGGGGGTGACATGAAACAGTTATAACAATATAAACTACCTATGCTGTTATTTTACTAAGAGAATTAAAATACGTAAGAAGTGCTTTAAGTAGGGAAACACCTGATTTTTAAAACTTTGGGGTAGTTAGCCTTTTTCTCAGTCAATACCATAATATCTGCGTTAACCGGGAAAACCCCCAGGGCGTAGGAAAACGCACCAAAAAAAAAAAAAGAAAAAAACCCCACTTTTTTGGAAACAACACGCTTTTGATTCCAGCAGTAGCGAGAGGGTGAAACGCTGTGCAGAGAATTCCCCGAGCGCAGGAATTCCCTGGAGCACCTGCCAGGGGGGGCCGGAGCGCCGGGCGCCGTCACTCGGGGGCGGCCCCGAGCGGGGCTGGCGTCGGGAAAGGGATCGGGAACGGCATCGGAACGACAGCGGCATCGGAACGGGATCGGGATCGGGAACGGGATCGGGCTGCGTGGCAGGGTCCGGCCGCAGCCGCCCGAACCCTCGGAGCGGGAGGCGGCGGAGAGCGCTCCGGCTGCCCGCGCATCTCGGGCATCCCGGCTGTCCCGGCTGTCAGGAAGAGGATCAGGATCAGGTTGAGGAGGATCAGGATCAGGTTGAGGAGGATCAGGATCAGGAGCGGGCCCGGGGTGTCCGAGCGGAGCCGCTCCCGGCGCCGGCGCCGCAGCAGCGCCTGTTGCTGCCCCGCTCCATCCCGCCGGCAGCGGGGCTTGCGAGCAGACTCCTCAAAGGTAAATATTTATTCTCGCGGCGGGCACAGCTCCGAAACTCGAGCTGGGCTGGCAAGTGGGTAAATAAAGCTTTGTTGGCGTAGGACAGGGGGTTCAGCAAGCGCTGTCAGTGATGACATCCAGCTGCAGCCGAGCTCTCTAAGGTGGGAATGCCCCTTTCCTCCCCTCCCCAGGCTTTGGCAATTAACTATAAAAAAAGAGGTATGTGAGGGTGTCACAGCGGTGAGAAGGAGTTTGTTTAAAGGGTGTTCAGGGAAAAGCGGCTGGAAGATGTGCTGGCTGTTCGAGCAGCGCAGATACGGGAGGTGAGGGGATGTCAAGTGATCCCCAGTCCCATGGGCTAGCGCTCGTGGTTTGAGCTGCTGGGATAAAAATACCTCCTCCTAACATTTGCAAGAAGGATAAGGAGCCACCCTCCCTTGTGCACCGTCCTCTGCTCAGCTTTGCGTGGGGCAAGGAAGATGCTGAGTATCATTTTGGCAGGTCAGCCACTGCCGGTGTGCCTGTGCGTGGGTGTAGTGCACTATGTACTTTTGAAGATTTGCATGTACCACTCTTTGTACTTCTACGGCCAAAAAGGTCGTTTGCAATTTCAGATTTTTGATTTTAAGATTGTGGAAGGAGGGGAATCATTGAGGGACACTTTTCTGGGGTTGTTTTATTTGTTTTTTTTTTTTTAAAGTAATATATGAACAAGTGCGTAAAAGATTCCACTCTGAAACTTGTTATGGAAATATGGAAAGAACAGGTGTGACAGCAAAGAATGCAGAATTCCAGCTTTCCATGCTTATTTACTGACTTTGCCTGTGTTGCTGATTTTTACTTGCATCTGCTGTATGAACTTTAAGACCAATGAATCTTTATGTTTCTCTCCACCTTTCTAATGGAGAAATACTTGGAGTAAAACTCAGTATACTGGGAAAGTGAAAGGTCAAAGTGGGACAAACATAAGAAAGTATGGGTTATTGTTTTTTAAATTATACGGGTTTTCCATCCACTTGCTCATGATCCCAGCTGAGAACAATTGTAAAGGCCTCTTGAACCCAAAGGAAAACCAGTGTAAGTTAAAGAGAGGGAGAACTGAAAAGAACTTTAGCTTTGCCTTGAGGACAGGTATAGCTTGGTACCAGAATATGTGGAAAAAACATGTAAAAATAATAATAATATTACTTATAGTGTATAAAATAATTTGAAGTCCCCAGTAACAAGACTTAAGCTGAGGAATAACACAAGACTGATCTCACCACTGACTGCTAAAGGTTTTTTCTGTTGTAGAGACACATGACTTGCCTGTAACTCTTCTGAACTAATGTTAGCATCACTTTTGAAAACTTAAATGCTTTATTTACCTGAGCCAGGTAGTAATCAAATGTCTTGACAAAACATATAGCTTATCTGTCACCCATCTGGCACTCTGCCCTATGGGAAGCCCAAATTAAAGGGAGGGGGCAGAAACTGGTTGATGTGTGGCTGGAATGTGGTAAGAATTGGGCTGGGAGCATTGTTCCCTGATTCCAGGTTCCCTGCCTGCTTTCATCTCCTGTCCCAGGAAGCAGAAGGATCAGAGGGCACTGCTGCTGCCACCCTGATTTCACACCAGCAGCCCTATCAACGTGTGGATATGTAGGGAAAACAGGAAGGAGGTAGGGAACGAATAGGTAAAGGTGAGATAATTGGGGTTATCTTCCCCTCACTTCTCCTGTATCTGATCTCACTTCATCTTTCTTCATCTGGTTCCAGCAGTGTGCAAAAGGGATCAGGGTGTGTGTGTGTAGCAAAGGGAGAAAGTTTTGATGATGCAGGTGCAGACCACAGAAGTGTTTTTGGGGTTCTTGAATCCATTCTGCCATTTTCCTGTCACGCTTGTTGCACTGAGCCAGGGCTGCTCCAGACAGACCATGCAGGCTCTGAGGCAGAAATGTGTGACTCCATGTGGCAGAGAGAGTTTGGATGGAGCTTGGGGGAGGACAGATGGACAAGAGTAGAGTGGAGACCTTAATAATCACCTTCCTCAGCGAGCTGGTTGTGTCAGCAAACAGGCAGGAAAGGCAGATGGACAATGTCCTGTGAGTGCAAAAGAGGAGAAAATAAAACAGAACAAGAGATGCTGAGCCACATCTTTGTTATTCCATGTGCAGCTCTGCTTCCAGCCCTCATTTACCTCACTTGTTTCCTGTTTGCCTCTTTCTGGTGTCTCTCCTCAAAACAAACAAACTCCCACAAAACCCTACAAGGCACTCAGCCCCAGACACTGCTTTCACTCTTATTAGGCTACTCAGAGGCAGAGCAGAGACTCAGTTGGTTTTCCCTGCAGCTAAGGATTTGTTTGAGCTCAGGCAGCCTTGACCTGGTAAGGTTAGCAAAGGACTGTTCACACAGGTAAAGCAGGGCCTCAATAGGGCTCTGCTTATTAGCAAAAAAATCCACCTTCCTCCTGCTCCCTTCCACAGAAAAGGCATTCACAGCAATAGGTTTCATCCTTGCTTTAGAAGTCTATAATGTGATGATTTAGCTTATCAAAGCAGAGAATGATAAATAAGGAAATGTATTTTATGATAATGATCACTCGGTGTAGGTGCAAAATCATTGAACATGCTGTACAAAGAAAAGGCTTTTCTGTGTTTTCCAGAAATACCCAAGGGTGTGGAAATAGCAATGCAGCAGAAGATGACATTGTATAGGGCAGTAGATTAGGGTGGCAAACTCATTCCTGTTTGCCACCCCCTTTCCAGAGATCACTTCAACCTCTCTAGGTATCACCTTGAAAATCTCCTCAGCTACTCAAGAGGGTTTAGCAGCAGTGGATGTCCCTGGAGGGACACTTGATCAGTCACCAGATTTCTGTAGATATGTATGAAATAACGTTTGCTGCAGTCAATACCCTGAGAATTCGAAAATTTGAGCAGTGAATTGAGTTTTCCCCAGTTTGCTTTTGTCTGTTCAGTGCTATCAACTCACCTGTTGCTTTGAAGCTGAAGAAACTGAGAGTCCCACCTTTGCTCAATCTGTTCTTTAACTTTGTCTAAGGACCAGCTCTGAGGTGATGTCTTTGATAAGCTGTGGCAACTGAATTTCTTCCCGTCTTTTTTCTTCCACCTTTACAACATAGTTCTCCTTTTACATAAATGCACATTAAGCAACAAAATAAAGGTGCTTTTTTTTCTTGTAGATGCCTCTGCCTGTATGTTTTAGTGTGACATTTTTATTTCAAGTCTCTCTGACCTTGTAGCATTGCAGTTACCTTTTTTGTTTCCATCTTCATGTGTTTATTTGCTATAAAACCATTTCTCAATGGCACTTTGCTCTTATCTGGTAATCATTGATGCAGAGAACAAAGCAGTTGAATTACAAGGATAATTTCTTTTTGAAGCAAACATAAAAAGTAAATCCTGGTGGCACTGCTGCCAGTCTAGGTCAATTTGTGTTTATAATGTGCACCTGTCAAGTTCCAGTGTAGTGGTTTAGAGGATTTTAAGCACAATCTGGATTTTAAACTCTAATTTGATAACCAGGTACAACAAGATTTTATTACTATTTTGTGGTTCGCTAGTATTGCTGAAAAACCCGTGACTGAAATTTGCTGAGGGGAAAGAGCTGTATATTTTCATATAGATCAAAAAGGAAAATGTGGTATCTTCAGCTGCCTAAAACAGGGTTTTATTTCTCTGTCAGATCATCAACAAACAAATGAGGAACCATTAGTGGTTTTCTCAACTCTGTGTATGTGATATATAAAATATATTCAGTGTTTCTCTGTTTAGTCAAATTTTCCAGATTAAATCTGAAGTAACTGAGGATAAAAGTTGAGGCTTGAAGTTAAACTAGAGCACTGAGTAGAGGAGTAAAGAAAAGAAACCTGATGTGACCACACAGGATGTGTCATTCAAGGAATGGTAAATAATGGACCTGACTTCCAAACAGTTGCAAGTATGAACTGGTGATTGTATGGGAAGCCTTTGGCATATCACCCAAGGAAATGGTGGCAAATTGATGGTGATTTCCTGAAGCAGATGGGAATTTGGAGAAAACAGATCAGCTGATTCTCCTTCAAGGAAACTTGGCATTGGTTTGGAGGGCTGAAATCAGACTGGATGCTCAAAGTCAAGAAAAGGACAGGTCCAAAGGATGCCTCTGTTCCAAGTCTTGCTTATCCAGTGCTGACTGTGAGGGTTGTTTTCATTAGAGCAACAGCAAGTGTATGAATATTGATAGAGAATGATTCACTTACTGCTTAGGTCTTCATACTCTTTAAGATCAACAGATTGTGTGCCAGTTGAAGTAATTAGTCAAGATAAGTCTAAGCTGTTGCATTCTAATCTGAATTGCCAGCACTTAGAGTATGGGAACTCCTGTTTCACCTTATCCTCTTCTGGAAGCAAGTCTGGTTGGTCTCTACATTCAGAGGTGACATAGCTAGGGTTGCCTTTCTTCTCTATGTACTCCTCATACAAAGAAAAAAAAAGTAATTTTATTTCCAATTTCCACTATTTTCAACCCAAAGTTTATTTCAGAAATATTATTTGTTGAGGGGAAGATATTTGCCAAGTGTCTGTTGAATGTAGTGAATCATGTTTTTATTCCTCTACAGTGCAGATGGTAGCATCTGCTTTAATAAAGCATAATCAGAACATCTTATTCTAATGGCATTGCAGTAAGATTTATGAGTGTGTTTCTGGGATGATCACAAACTAATGAACATAATCCAATCAGCTCCCAAAGAGAAGAATTCTGATGTCTCACTCCAGACAAAAAAATTAAAATCTCTAGCAAACACCTTCGAGAGATAACCTGTTTTATGTGGATAGGTAGGAAGAAAGCACAAACCACTTATGAAAGTAAAATCTGTTATTCTCTTAAAGAGTGTGTTCATTACATCTGGAGAAAAGTAAAAGCAAAATTAGTGAAGTCAGTATTTTCTTTTCTTGAAGTAATCTTCTCTAAATAAAATTTATGTATTAATATATATTATATATAATATAAATAATTATGTAGAAAGTATTTTAGTATTAGTACAGATTATATTAAACCTGAAAATTTCAGTCATAGTCATTATAAATTATTAGTTAACTATTTCTTGAATTAAAACGTTCTTCAGTTTAGAAAGGTGAATGCATACAAAGTAGAAATGTTACCTGAAACTGTAAAGTACATTTTTCAGTCTGCTCTGGCAGACTTTGTATGTATAAAAAGAAAATCATATTAGAACCTTTGTCACCAAAAGAAAGTTGTTCTAACAAGATTTTGTGCAAGAAGGAGATCTGTTCTGGCCTGCTTTGCAGAGCATGACGCTGCTCTGTTGTGAAAAATAGTGAATAAACCTCAATAGCTACTCACCCATACTATGCCCAGTGTGGGCAACATTTTGTAATCATTGTAAATCAGGCAAAGATTAGAAAACTGTTTCAAGAATTGTGGTCCAAATCTGTTTTGCCTTGATTGCCTTCTTCATTTAGTTAAAATGAAGGAAACTTGGTAGCATCTTCAGTTTCCTCTGCAGATTGTGAAGTGCAGTTGGCTCTCATTTAACTGGCAAAAGGCAGATTTTAGAAACCTTTTTTACTTTTTTTTTTTTTAACATGGGGAGAGGAGCTTGTGTTCAGTGCAAATGGTTTGTTATAAAAGGAATTCATACTCTAAAATTTATCTGGGATTCACCAGCCATTTGTAGTTTTTATTTAATCAAAGCTTCTGGTTTTTATTTAATCAAAGATTATCCAGGACTAATTGCAAATGGGAATAGCAGCTGCTCACTTCCTTTGGAAACCCAGATTTGGGTACTTAGAAGAAGAGGGTAATTAGCAGAGACTGATAAAAGTGCTATACCAAGCAGAATGTTCATAAATATCATTTCACTGTAAATGAATTTTATTTGCTTTTCTTAACTAATGAATAAACAGATCTGTTACATGTTTACAGCACAGTCTAAAAGCAAAACTACCCCTTATCAATAAACAGAAATAGAGGGGAAAATTTCTTCATGACAGAACTCTACTTTACTATTTGCCAATATGACCATGTTCTTCTTTTCAAGTAGGAATGGACAGGATCTATATTGTTTTTGGAATAATGAAACTGTCTTGAATATTTCCACTTGGAAGTTTGAAAACAACTGAAGGGGACTAAATCTCTCTTATATAATAGCAAATCAAATTTTCCTTGCAAATGTAGTAGAAGAGTACAAAGATGCCACAATTACTGATATGGAAGGAAACTTTGATCTATTTTCTGGAAAATTTAATTAACCTGACGAAACTGATAGTGAATTCTGATTCCCTTTTCTCTCCTGAAATAGGAGCAGAAGATAATGTTATCCAACAGATGGTCATTTAGTCTTTTGTCTTTATTTTATTTTGATTTTGATGCAAGTGGCCCCAAATGCAAGAAACTTCTGACAAACTTTTCATGCAGGAAAATAAGCTGGTAGCTGTTAGGGATTAAAGGACTGTGTAAGTCATTAACCTGAAATAATTTAATTTTGTGGCTGTATTAATAAACAGGTCAAATAAAGGCATTGTTATCAAGCATTAAAATACATGATTAAGTTGTTAACTCAGGGAACTCCATAGGTGCATTCACAGACCAAATATGAGTAGCAGGACTTTCAAATAGCTCTAAAAATCTGCTGTGAGCCCTAATATGAAATACTCTGGAGCAAGACAGGGTGTGTAAAAGCCTGGCAATCAGCATGCCCCCAGGTGTCATTCCTGGTTTTGACAGTGCATTTTATGACTTCAGGCTTTGCTGTGATGACATTCAGGCCCTCTAATGTAAGAATTCTTTTTTTCATTTTTCTGCTCTGTCAGTACAAAGGTGTCAATCTCAGAAGCAGTAGAATTTGACTAAATGTATAACAATATATTGTTTTGTCTACAGTTATACTCTAGCATTTGGAACTTTTCTATTTATTTCAACCATACGAAAGAGTTCTTGGGACTGGAAGTAACACACAGTAGAATTTTAACTAGAATTTTATTTTTTTTGGAAAATCCTTTTGTGTTATTGTTCATGTTCGAGTCGTTAAATGCTTATCAAAATACTTATCTGGAAAGGAATCTAGAGAAATCCTCTATGTGTTCATTGTAATGGTTTAACATGGCCTAAAAGTAGTGGGAATTCAGACAACAAAAGGTATCCTTTAAATACACCCCAGTGATGGATGATGCTGACAACATCCTGAACTTCAGCTGTAAATATGTTTATAAAACCCAGGAGAGCACTGAGTTTGTGGATAGGTCTGTTCCTAGGTTCAGCTCTTGCATTCAGTTCATTTGCAAAGTTTCCAAAAGCTTTCTGAATCAGGTGTCTTAGCAAATCTGTGAGCCAAAATGACTGAATTGGAATATGGAAACTTTAGGGATTCAGAAGTAGAGGCTTGAAAGTTTTACTGAGTAATCAGTCTCTATCTGGAAATGACACATACTTTCAGAGTTTTGCAAATTAAAAAAGGCATCCTGATGCATGGAACTGGGGTTTTGCTTCTTCTTATCTCTTTCTTAGTCCCTCTCATCATGTATAACAAATAAGGAGAAATTTACATTGATTTGGTTTACTCTTGATAAGATGATTTGACATGGAAATATATTTATTCATATTTGTATAGAACTTGGAATAAATAACTTGAAATGGTTGGCAGACACTGCATGATGGGCTCTGTGGGTGGTAAGAACTTGAGAACACCTCTTATAGTTGTTACTAAAAGGTGTAATGTATTACAGGACAATTTTGAGATCTCTTTTGTATCCTGTGCCACAGGAGTGTCCACTTTGTGGAAGCAGCAGAGTGAGCACTTCAGAACTCTTTTTAAGCCTATAAAATCTTTTACCCAGGTAGACAAAACAGTTTTTGTTTTGTTTTGGTTTTGGTTTTTTTTTGTTTGTTGTTTTTATTTTATTTTTTATTATTATAGTGCTATTGCTTGTTTTACTTGTGGTGATAGAACCAAAACAGCAGCAGTGCACACAGATGTGTGAAACACAAGAGCTGAGCACTTGAGTGGATTTTCAGGGAGTTTTTCCTTAGGCAAATATGTGTTTCTGTGAGCAAATACAGCTCCTCCATCAACAGGTCACTGAGGAGGCCTTGTCACACATTCATTGTGGGCTGCTCTATGCAGCTTCTGGTTTCAGTGCATGCCTAATCTGTCTCTAGGCATCTTGGTATTCACTTTTTTTCTAGGATTCACTGGAAAAACAAGAATAAAGGGGTTTGCATTCTTCTTGCCACCTGTAATAATGTTTCTTCAGCTGGGGGATGTTATATGCTTCTCTCACCTCTGTGAATCTTAATTGCTCTTGGATGTCCAGCTGCTCTTCTGTCTTGCAGAATTACCTATCTATATAATGCCCTTTTTTTTCAAAATTAGAAAATCATGTTACTCCATTAAGTATGGAAAGAAATTATGGTAGGAGGCTGGGATTTAAAATTCAGCTGTGGCAGAGGTTTTGATACAGATACTTTCTTAGTGTTGGCCAGTTCAGCAGGGAGTAAGATGTCCCACATTCTGGATAATGGAGGAGAAAAACCAACAAAAGATATAATTTTAAACCAAGGTTTTTCTTGCTGTGAAGAATTTTTGCCTCTTGGTTATGATGTCCAGATGTTGGAATGATGAGTTACTTGTCCTCAGAGTTGTCTTGTTAAAGTTTAGGGCTTGACATGATCAGTGATCTCAGACTTAGGGAGAACTTAACAAAGCTTCAGGAGAAGGATGTACCACTGAGAGTGGGCACAAAGAATGCAGAATTTACAGGCCACAGGGACTTTGGGCAGAGTTCCCAAAACAAGGAAGAAAGAAACAAAGCCACCTCAGCAACTGGTGCAACTCTGCTCTGTGTGTGGGTTGGTCTCTGGCCCACCAGGAGAAATAACCTATCTGGGGACAACAGTTGTACCTATTCTTGAGGCAGAGAAAGAGGACAAACTTGAAGATTGTTTCCTGAAGATTATTGAAAATATCCTTGTGGGAAAAAAAAGCCATCGATATAGGAATGATTTGTTTATAAGCACAGGCATTAAACTGGCACAGCTGTTAAAATTTATATTTTTGTTGATATGCTGAGTAATGTGGGATGTGATGCTTTTCATAGTGATCCATCTGCTGTTCCCAGTTCAGTGCTTTTAATCCAAGTGGATTCAATTTTGTTGAATTTGCTGTTTCTAGCAGAAGTATGTTTTTCTTTTCTTTGTTTCCCACAGACACTTTCCTCAAAATAGCTACTGAAGCTTCAATTTATACAGAAGTGCTTGATACTGTCAGTTCCTGTTAGTATGAATTCAGCATATTTCTATCCACAGATGCAGGTTGGGTAATATTAAACCAGCCTAGTGGTATTAAACCAGCCTAGTGAGTGTTATTTATAAATTGCTGCACAGAATGTTTCAAAGGGGGAAAAATACTCATATGAAAATGAATTTTGCAGAGTCAAAAAGTTGATGTTTTAGTATACATTTTTAGCCTTTAGATCTAAAGCTGAATTCAGACTTAACAAGAGCCTTCGTGTCACATTTGTAAAGCTGAGGGAAATTCAGGACAGAACTTTAAAATCAGAGTAACCCAACATTAGATAGTTTTGTAATAATAAATATTCATATGAGATGTTTTAATTCATTGTGTCTATGTTGAACTGTTTTTCTGTGCAGCTTAACCCAGACCTCAGGTTTTTTACCTTAGATATCTTGTGGACAAGAATTGCCTCTTTGGGTTACAGGAAATCAGTTTTCTAGGTCATTAACCCTGCCCTTTTTTCTGAGGTTCTGCTGCAGAAAAACCCATCTGGGGTACCTCAGCATCCACTGGTGCCAATTCCTTGCCTCATCCTCACCTATCCCAGAGTCTGCCCATGTTAAGGAGAATTTAGTGCTCACCACTCTTCTAAACCTCCAAAGTGAGTTGTTTCTGTAAAGATTCGTGGCTTTTACTCTGCACAGAAACATTCACACCTTCACCTGTTTCACCATGCAATTCTTTTGCAGATGAATTCTTTTCCATCTTTCTAAAAATCAGAAATACCCTGCACCTTGAATAATTCCTATAGCACTCCAAGGGCTCCATGGGCTCCACCAACTCTGCCAGCTCCCTGAGGAATGTTTCCTCCTTGCTGGCAAGGCAGCTGATTTTTACAGTGATCCTTTTTGTGCATCAAGGAACTGAAGAAACAGAGAAGATTTGAAAATTGGACCTGCACGTGTTTCTTTGAGATATAAAATCTTCTGGCCCTGTGTTAGCACTGTTGAGTTTCTCTGAAGCTCTAGGAGTCTTACAGAGGCTGGCTTTGAAAATTTTGCTTAGCATATCTTCCTAATATCTCCCAATTTCTGTCAAGGATTTGTCATCTGCTTTCCCCTAGGGCAGAGTTAATTTGTGCATGAATTCTGTGTTTACTTTTACTATAACTCCTCACCTCTCAATTTACCAGAGCATGAATTTACTTACACGATGTGGGGGTGGGGGGGAAGGTGTGGTTGGAGCAGTTTCCCAGGCATTGGAGCTGGATTTAAGGAACTTCAAAGATCTCATTGAAATGTTGACCTTCATGGAAGAAAACTCAGAGCTGTGACCTTGAGGCCAGTGAGATTGGAAGGAAAATTAAAAAAAACCCCACAGTTTGTTTTAAATGTTGAAATTTTGAGGATTTAACCTTTCTTAGTTGTAAAAGTCTCTGAACTAGATGTGAACTGCAATACCAGATCTAACTTTTGCATGTGTTTATTTTAAGAGCAGAAATGTTCATATTTTGGCTCAGAGACTTTCCTCTCGTGTATTTTATCAGGTAGTGTTTTGTTCAGCTGAAGTTTATATCCAAACTATTTATTGTGTTGCTTTTTTTCTTTAATTTTAACTAGTTAGATGACAGAGAAGTGAGGTAAAATATTTAGACTTTTTGGACTTAATACAGAAAAAATGGAATTTTGGTTTTAAGATTTGCAAAGTCAGAAGCTATAACGTTTTTCCTTTATATTGTATATAACACAGAAAACTTCATATATCTGACAACAACATGAAATTAAACGATGAAGGGCTTTTTTAAGCTTTTATGGACAAAGTTTGAAGCAACACTGAGGAATGAAGGGCTTCCTGCAGTTGCTGGAAGTGTTACAGAGAGGAGCTGAAGAGAGCTCACTTTGCACATGCCATTCTGCCAGCGTCAGCTTTTGTATGTAAGGATGAGACTTTGTGCAAACATGAGTCAGGAAATCTGGTTATGGTACCAGTAGGAACTGTAACTCAATACCCATCAGGCCTGTGGAGGAGTTGCTGTGAGGTGATCTGTGTTTTAAAGCATCAAGTATCAGTCAGCTTTAGCATTTTTTAAAGGGGGCTTTCTTTTTTTTCTTTCACCTTCTGTTCCCCCCAGAATTGAAACTTAATGCGTTTATTTTTGAAAAGAGCTGTTTGGTTTTGACTTTGCCACTTCACAGTGCAGTAAGTTTAACTGTGTTCTGTTCCCTTTGTATTTTAAATTGAATTATTTAGCATATTATGTTTAAAAGCCTCATTGCTTAATGCTTGTTGCTCTGACTTTCATCAGTAACACACAAATATGATGTTTTTACCATGCCAAGGTGCTTCACTCAGGATATCCCCTCATATAAGGACTCCCAGCAAGATGTTGAATAGAGACTTTAGCAGTTCTGCCACCTACCTGAAGATATTTGCTATCAGGTCTTTGTTCAGCTTTGGCTAATTGATATTTCTCTTTAGAGCTGCCCATTCTGCCTTCCTGTGAGCACTTAGCACTTTCCAGCTCAAAATAAACTAGGTTTTTTCCTTCCTATTCTAGCTATTCTTAAAAACCCTCTGAAATGGCCTTGATTTTACTTATTACAGAATGGGTAATCAATGAAAGAAGAGGGATTTTTACCTTTCTGCCTATTCCAGTGAAGCATATGAAGGGGAAATAGAGCAAGTACTGTGTGTATTAAAAAATAAATGAAATTTAAGCTAGAACCATAGAATGGTTTGGGTTGGAAAGGACCACAAAAGTCATTTCTCTCAGCTGTCAGATAAATAGGATTTCTGGCTGGAGAGCCCTGGGAGATGCTGCACAAGTAGCATTCCTTAGGGAGTCATTCTAGCGACCATCAGAGATGTTTTGTTCCCTGGACTGCTAGTTAGGACTAAGGATTATCTTAATTAGAGAGTTCCAGCAGGTTCTCAACGGCCAGGATCCAAATAGGAATTTATAACTTTTGTAACTGATGGAGCCATGAGTTGGAGGGATGAATCAGTGGCTCTGCTCCTGTCTGGGTGCTACACAGATTGTGGCTGGGGGAAAAGAAAGGTGGGAAAGAGAGGGTGGAAGCTGGACAGATTTCTGCATTCCAGGGCAGGAATCCTCTTGCAGTTGAAGGAAAACTTGGAGGACTTCTGAGCTTATCCAAGGCACTTGATATTTCATAATGCCATTAACTACAAAGCAACGTAATTCTCGAATCTGAATATTTAAAGAGTCTACAAGCATCTGTTTATTCATCAGGAAAAAAAAAAGGTGGTGGTGGTAGTTAATTACTACATGTGTCAGCTAAATGTGAGAGGAATTTTTAGGCCACAGACAAGACAAGATCTGGATTTCTGGAGTTTCTGTCAAAAACCACACCCCTTGTAATTGATAAAGTTGGTAGCCTCATTATTATGAGCAACCTTGGGAAAACATCTATGTTGCCTAAATTAATCTTGCTCATATTCTTATCTCTGAGCAGCTGCTGGTTCAAGCCAGCCATGAAATATTCAAATTTAATTAAGGCTTTTCATAGTTCTGAAGAACATCTTGCTCACAGCGAACATGTCTGTTAACTATTATGTTCCTTTGGATGCAGTAAGTTGTAGTTTTACATGGAGAATGTAGGTTAAGAAATTTGCAAGGGATATTGGCTCTGAGCACAATAGTTCTACCAGAGATTTTTCATTTTATTTGAAATGCAAATCTCAGATTAGGACATTCAGTGCAAAATTATCTTAGCAAAAATAAATTTCGGGAATTCAGACCAGTTGGCTCTGTCTGCACTTCCTGGAAGATGTCATTACTTAGACAATTATAACAAACAGGGTTGCAATATCTCTGTGGGCTGGGCTCTAAATTAATATGAGCATGTGGCTTAGAAGGGATCATAATAATTTAGATTTATATCTGCTTAACAGTAAAACATTGGATATTAATAGCAAGGAATTTTTACTGGTCCCGCAAAAAAGTAAATTCTTTTCCTCCTAGAGACCTGAAAAGGTGAGTAGCCTGGTTCTTGTATTTTGCTGGCATATGAATTGATCTAATAAATCCTGAAGGTTAGAATTTACTAATATTGAAGTTCGTACTGTAATGTGAGAGGTAGCTTTTGTTTAGTTTTTACTAAAGCTGCAAAAACTTTTTTTTTAATATATATGTATGTATTTACATAAGTGAGTCATAGTGTTCTGCATATGTTGATGTCATTCAGGAATGAAAACCGTAAAAAAGATTTGTAATTAAAATACCAGCAAATAGATGGATCCTGGTCGAGGGGCTGTTACAAGTGTCTTGTTATTTATTAATATTTTCAAAAGAATCCACAGTTGAAGATATTTCTATAGAATTAGATCAGAAATGGTAGCTGAAAGCCCAGGAGATCTAACAAGCTCTTTTCATCACTGCTCAGAGCAGCCAAACTGTAAGGAGGGAGTGGCTGGGAAAGTGAGACTTGCCTGGAGCACACGCAACAGGTCTGTCTAGAAAAAAAGATGTCAAGCAAGTAATATTACATTATCTCTCTGGAGCAAAGAACATTGCTTTCATTAATAAAGCCTTGTTTGATCAGCAGGTTTTGCTATAGCTTAGTGCAGTTAGGCAGCAGATACACTGTGGGTACAGGTGAGAAAACAGGCTGACTGTGCAGGCAGGGAGGAGATGGAAGATTCACTTCTGGTGGACTTTTTCAGCAAAACTTTCTGGGTTTTGCCAGGGCTTTGATGGGAGGTTTTTCCATCAGTCAATTCTCAAGTTTGTAATGCAGTGTATCAGCATTTTCTGTGCTTTTGTCACTACAAATGATGAAATACTATATCAGATGTTAACAAGAAATGTCATCCTGCGTTTCCTGTTTGAACAGCCATGTGCTGCTCCAGTGCCTTTCATCACAAATAAAAGCATGGAATAAATGCAACCTAGAATTAGAAACTCTGTGCTTTATTTAGCATTTTCTCACTCTTTTTCTGCCTTCTAACTCTGAGCCAGAGATCTGCTGCCCTGATTTCCCAGCACAGCTGGTGGCCATGCATTCCTGGAGGTGTGGGAAGTCTTGGTGCCCCTCTGGCACCTGTTTGCCACTTGTAGGTGGATTTCCTGTCACTGAGGTGATTATTCCCCGTGCTATGGCTGCTTGGAACGAGAGGAAATACTGCAAGGAAGGAGGATCATTGAGGCTGAGAGAACTTTGGTGGCCTGTGATGTGGCAACAAAAAATGGAAGTCTCCCAAAAACCAACAAATGGAGCTAGCAGGATCAGGGGGAGTGCCTGGAAAGTGCATGTGTGAAAGAAAGCACTCTGAAATTTTAAGTTTGTATCAGCTGAATTAATGACTTTCCAGAATATTCTGAGCACAATTTATGTTATTTCCAGTGCAGTTAAATGAAGTATTTGGGTGACATGTACTTTGGTTAAATTTAGCATTGCTTATACTTAAAAGATTATTTTGACAACAAAAAAACTGTGGGACCAAAACCACTCTTCATTTACATTAATCTGAGCCTTGGGTGACAGCAAGGATGAGGCATTCTCACATTGCTCTTCAGATCAATGTGATCTGAAGTTGAATCGTGGCTTACCCGCTGTGACAAGCTATAAATGGCAGAGTTCAAATGAGATTGTTGCAGTTTCTGACTCATTCCTGCATCTGCCTCTCTAGACCCTGGGGTTATCTACATTAACTGGAATCAACAGAGGATGCTGATAACACAGTGGTTCTTAATGAATTGGCTTTCTTTGTGTGTGTTTCACCAGTACCATGGAGAAAAGTGCATGCCACAGGATTCTTAGTTTTCAGGAGAAGAAACTAATTTTGGTTGGATGGTACAAATTTTCATTGTAATATTTATTTCAATTCAAACTACTTGAATTCTTAGCACAAATAATCCCATGGTAAACACATATTAGTGGCACTTCAGTGACATTGGAATCATAGGCCCATTGTCTTTGCACCTACCCAGAACCTGAGTTATTTGAAGGACATCACTGTCCATTGTCAGACAGGTAATAACAATGTCACCATTGTCTTTGGTGATAGCTGCTAAAATGGAACAGTTTTAAATCACAGCTCTTCCAGCTTGCTGTAAAATAAGATTGAATGCTGAAAGACTGAATTGCAGCCTTCAGGGAAAAGAAATCAAGACACTGTGAGCCTTTGTGGGCTCTGTGGGTGCTGTGAGCTGTGTGTTAGAGCCCTGTGAGCCCCATGCACAGGAGCCATCCCTGTTTTCCCTCTGTGTGGGCACTGCTCTCGTGCTTCAGGGATGAAGCAATGTGCAAAAGGGCTTTATTCCAGAGGGGATTGTCACTGGCAGTGAAATGGACTGCATAAATTCTTCTCCACTTTGAAATGTCATCTGTTGGCAGCAGCAGCTGCTGCTTGACTTTAGTGTCCAGCAACATCAACTCATTCTGGACTCATTCAGCAGGGACTCATTCTGGAAGATTTTTTTTTTTTTTTTTTTTTTTTGTTACCCCCAATATCAGATGGTAACATAAATGTATTTAGTCCTGTTTTAAAGTAGCAGCAGTAACTTCAGAGAACTCACATCTGGGGCATCTTGGTTATTTGAACAGAAAAAATGGGATTTTTGGTGCCATGAAAGAGGTGGTGAAAAGACTGAATGCGGATATAGAAAGGAGAAGTAAAAACTACTTCAGAATTTTCTTTGCTCTTAAGGCAAAAATCAAAAAGCAGACTTCCTACAGATTCCTGCTTATAGGCAAGACATGTTCTGCCCCATGTCTTCATTCCCTCACTGAACCTGTCAATCCTCTTTTTACCCCACAGAGGAAAAGGCTGAAATGCACTGAGTTTGGAATCTAGGAAACCATTGTTAAGGATGAGGAGCAGGAGAATCTTGGGCTTCCAGTATCTGAAGTTCTTTGGAATTTTCTTATTTGCATTTGACTGTTTTAGTAAAATCTCTTCAAAAAAAAAAAAAAGAATCACAACTCCCAAGTCATCTAGAAAACAGGAACAGTTTCGTTAGTTTTCTTATTACTAGGCTGTATTTTTGTATCACTAGGCTGCATTATTAAGCTGTACCATGGATTTTTTTTTTTGTGTATAATGTGACAGTGACATATTTGTCATCAGGCTATTTAGTGTAATGTATGTGGTTTATTCTGTCTTTTCAGTAGAGGGAGTAAAGATCTGAAGAAATCCCAGAGGATGGCTTCTGATGCCAGTCATATGCTGGAAGCAGCTTTGGAGCAAATGGATGACATCATTGCAGGTACAACAATGCATTATTTTACACCACACTATCTTGAGATTTAACTATGTCTGGTTTACTTTTTAATAATTATTCTCAGTTTATCAAGTACTCTGACATGCAGATTTCACTATTAACACTCTGGTTCAATAGCTGTGTGGAGAAAGCTGGAAGTAAAACAAGGGAAGTAAAAGAAACCCTACAATTTCACCTCAGACAGGTAAATATTAAAGTAAGAGAGGTTTACTTTGCTTTAATGCTCTATGGTAACTTAAATGCATCTTCAGCTTTGGGTAACATTCCATATTTCATATGTTAGTTTTATATTTTAATGTGGTTTTAAAAAACTTCTCACCACGACTTCTGGCTAGCTGGATAATATATACCTGCATCAAACACATGCAAAAATGTGAGTATCCATAAAATTGTACAGCACTTTTCTTATGCCATGGGGGCTGTGCTCACACACCATGCAGCAGGGGCTCTTTAAAGGAGTGTCAGGGTAGGGCCATGATCTCACTTGTGCACAATGGGAAAGAATTCACTAAAGCTTTATAAATCTAAACAGTGACACCCAAGCTGAGCCTTCTTCCCTGGTGATGAAGTCAATGGCATCAGCCTCTTGTTGCTGCTGTTGTGCTGCCCTTGATCTTCTTCCTGCTCTTGTAGGAAAGCTTTCTGTCCAGAGACTGATATGGGGCTTTACATGTCACCATCAGGCTAGATCATTATCCAAGATTTTTAGTTTAAACAATCACTAGGGTTTGGTTTGTTTTTTGCATCCTCATATGAGTCTTCACTTTATTCTAAATGTGCAAGCTTTAACAGACTGCTGAGATACACAGAGCTGTAAATATGAATATGGGATAAATGGAACAGAAATGACTTTTCACACTGATGGAAAAAATTCTAGGCAAATAGGAAATATCACACACATATCTCCTTGTCCTGAATGCAAAACCTTTTTCTGACAAGACTGAAGCTGATGGAAGTTTAGTGAGATTTTATTTTTTCACACCTAACAAAACACCATAGATAGGGAAGAATTGAACTTCCCTCAGATTTATAAGGAGAGAATAAGAAAAGCATGTCCCAAACTGTAATTCACAAACTAAGGAACTGAAATACTTTTTAGCCACTGCAAGCCTTGGGATGCCATGGAAGCTGTGCCCAGAAGTCAGCTGCACACAAATGGAACTCAGTGTCTCTCTTCTGAGGTGATTAATTCACAGCTCTGCACACATTGGGGATATCATAGATGCACTGATGGTTCCACTCTGCAGAAAAAGAGTCACTCTATTTAAACTGATTTTCAGATTAAAGACTTATTGTTTTCCCCAGGAGCTATGAGATGTGAGGCGAGTCCTGGCTATGACAATAGATGTTTAGTGTTGGGTGTTTTTTCATGGTATGGAAAGATAGCCTCCTAATATGTGGCATAACTGATTAAATAGCAATATATGACAGCCTAAGAAAAGAATTTTTTCCTAAGTTTCATGTCAGAAAAGTAATTGAGTCCAGAAGACAGCTTTTATTGTGGTTGGTTGATTGATTTTATTCTTTTCCCTGCTCTTTTTTCAGATTATTTGTTTGTGCCATACCATTTCAGAGTTTAATCTTGATAAATAAGGAATAGAATTAAATTTTTTCAGGCTTTCAAATGACATCACTTTTGTCCTCATCACTTGGCTATCTTGGTGGTGTAGAACAGTAATGCAGAGAAGCAAAGCAAATATTGGAAGAACTATCTCCTGGAAATCAGCTGGTCACAGATGTTCTGTGCTGGTGACCAAGCCCTAAACTAAAAAGACTCAGGCATAAATAAACTCCAGTGGCAAGTGAACTTTATTTCCACAGTGTTCATGAGCACATTGGCAACCTCTCCAGGAGAGCTGACTTTGTGACTTTGCATTACTTACATTTTCAGTCTGATATCCACTGATAGGCAGTGTTGAAAACGGACTTATATAAAGATATCTAATGGGAAAAGAAACAAAATATTTCCCAGACAGTGCCTGTGTCAAACCTTGTGGATGTTATTTGAATGCTTCCCATATGATTTCAGAGTTATAGCTACCTGTACTAATTAAGAAACATACTGATTTATTCCTATACTTAGGAAAAACTCAGTTGTTTGGAAAGGTTGTTGACATTATTTCTTCATTATTTTCTTTTGCCAGGAATAAATAAAACTTTTTAAGGCAGCTTAATTCTGTTGTCATTCTCCTCTAGCCAATGTTCCAGAGCAATTTCTTGAATATTCTGGCATGATTGAAGGACCAAGTAGATCTGCCTGAGTCTGTACTGGGCTACAGCTGTTATCCTAATTTGTCTGAAACTGAGGAACAGAATGATTATTCGAGTTTGGTTCTTCCTAATTCAATCCAGTAAGCTTCTGTATGCAGTTTGGGCAGGGACTGGAAAACAGGAATGATCTCTTGTCCTGTACGGTGGTGAAAGAAAAAATAAGGTAGACAAGCCCTTTGAAAGGATGGCTGTAAGACTGTACTGAAACAAACCAGGACTGATAATGATATAAGTTGTTATTACTAACATCCTTTAGTTACAAGCATGAAGAAACATCAGAGCAAAACAATACATGCAGTAAAGAAGAAGCTGACAGCAATTAGGAATTATTCAAATAGTACACACACAATCAATAACACATGTGAAATTAGATAATTATCAAGCATTAAAGCATTGTATGTCATCCCAGAGTCTGTAATGGCTGATAAGCCTCAAATCAGTGGAGAATTGGAAAATCATGTCTGGATAATGATTCTTCAAGCTCACTTTAAAAACAGGTTCAGCTGTCATATTGATAAGGTCAAATTGCCAAGCCAAAACAACTTGAATAATATTTTTGAAGCAAAAAAGACATCTGGGTTTGTTGTCAAATATCCCATCCAGGAAGAGCATCAAATATGGGAATAATCATCTGTACAAATGTAGCCACTCTCAGAGATGACAGGAACCAGCAAAGAATCAATTTTTAAGAGCTTGTGTTATTTCAATTCACTGTATCCAGATTTTATGGGCAACTCCAGGATTCAAAGACCAAGGCTAAACTTCATGACTGATGTAAACTTAGGTTGCTGATAAAAAAAAGGTTTTCTTTTGCAATGTGGCCTGAGTGAGTATTAGGAGAGCCACATGCTTCTCTTGGCCTCAGAAACTTCATCTTTAGGCACAAAGTTAGTACTACTCCCATTTTAGAGAATTGAGAAGTCCAGAGGTGTATATCTGACATTGTTTAACTTTTGAAGCTTGAGTATAAATGTGCACGTACATGTGCAAAAAGGGACCATCCTATCTCTTTAATCAAGCCTCATTTATTTTATTTGCTTCATTATCAATAAAATATTGGATTGTGGCCTCGTCCTTTAGGGTGAGAACTGGGTATATATAAATATATATCACAAATATTTACAGATTTGCACTTTTAGGCTTCCAGTTGTAGAAGTCCTACCCTTTGCTCCAAGAGGTAACAACATCTCTCATGCATGGCTGTGATTAATCCAACCAAGAAGTCCCACTGCAGCCTGTGCTCTTCTCAGTGCAGCACAAAACCTATTAGTGCTCAGACTGCATGAGGGGAGGATTGTGAGGCAAGATTAACAAATTGAATTTCACTGGGCCTGATCAAATTTGACAGATAGGTCAGTGTTCCCAAGTCTTTTATGCCTCGGTACATCTGTACTGATAACCCGCCCTCTCTTAGCTATATAAATTAGGCACGCCAAATGATTAGCCTTATTTGACTAAAATAGCAAAAAGGGCTAATGTGATTGTCAATGCACATCTCTTAGCCATTAGCTGGAGTGACTTGCACTCCAAACAGAGGCTTCCTCTAAAAAAAATGCACCATATATCAGATCTGTCTACTCATTCTTCATTTAAGGTGGGTGACTTTGGCATTGTTTCCCTCTGAGCTTTAACAAAGTCATTACTTCTCCTTTTATTCAGCTTATATCCATTTGTTAAAATGTGTTTCTTTATAGGTCTGTAGATTTTGGTTCTTTTTCTTATCAATATATCATAACAAATTAATAGAATTTTTATTTTACAAATATTTTATATCAAACTGCTTCTCTCCGTCATCAATTTGTAAATCTATTATTTCCCTTTGTGATTAATGACCATTAATTGTAAGGTCTAATAACTCCCATCACAATATAGTTTGCTACAGAGTCTCTTCAAATTCACCAAGTCATCATTGTAATTACTGAGTTTCCTTTTAACCACAGCTCCTGCAATTATTGCTCACTGGAAAATAATGGGAAAGTTAAATGTGTTATCACATGGGTCTCTGTAAATGCTTCAGTATTAGTACAGAAATATTAAAAAGTAAATACAATTAAAAAGTTGAGCAAGGAGTACTCATGTTTGAATTCTCTTCTCCTGAGCTGGATGTTGGTGTTCAGTTCATGGCTTTGGCTGCTGTGTTAGAAACCCAGCCACTGCCCACAGCCTTGCTGGAAAAGGGGCTCCAGAGGAAATTGTACTTAAGAGACAAACAGGCTTTCTGTTCAAGTGTAATATATTTTCCTCATGGGATTTACCAGACAGAATTTGAATTTGAAGAAAGGCCTGTTTGTGGGTATTATTAAATCACCTCTAATATGTGATTAAAACTTGGTTTCTAAACAAAAAAGAGTACTGACACTCAACCTGAACTCCTTAGGATGGGCTTTAGGTTCTGCGGAATAAAATTTTCCCTGTGTTCCTAGATAAATAAAAGGAAATCAAAGTATTTCCTGGTGACCTCATCCTTCACCCCTCAATAGCCACAAGTCATCACAGGATTCACTCAGTCTCACAGCACTTTAACTGAGGAGGATGGACACCTCTGTTCTGCTTCATGAGGGACTGAAGCTGTCCAGACCAGGCAGAGAGCACTTAATCCTATTTTTGTGTTTGTGTGTGTGTGCTGGGGAGGTGCTTCTCATTTGAAGTCCACACTGGGTGCCATGCAGCTGATGGGCACAGCTGTGACTGTGTGGAGAGGCTAGAAAATAGCTTCTATTTGTTCTTTTCTACTTGTACACGGTTTTATGTTTTTATCACTTAAATCCTACTCAAGGTTCACAATACTTTCAAACTCAAAGTTTGGTTTCCATGGTAAAGGTGTATAACTTTGTAATAGGAAACTTTGTAGAATTTTGCTCCAGAGCAGTGAACTGACTGGCTAAAATAAAATAACAACAAGCAAAACAGAATAATTTAAATACTAAGAAATTTCCTTCATTGTAGATCAGAGTAAGTGGGCAACAACAGTTGTAGGGGTTTTCTTGCATTTTCTGAATAAATTATAATTGTGTTAAAAGGTTATGCTTCAGTTATGATTAGTGCATTTCCTCTTTGTTTTCTGTTATTTTTCAATCAGTGATTTAGGCTGTCTTTTCTGAACAGAAGAAATAATATACCTAGAGCACTTGTTTATTTTGCTACTGCTATGCATTAAGTAAGGTGAGCATTTGTGAAGTTATAGTATTGCGGCTTTTTAAAATATTAACTACAGAGTGTTTATGCATTGATCTTACAGCAATAGAGATATGAACAAGGAAATTACATAGAAAATTACTTGAAATGAGGTCTTTGATAGAGGAATACTTAACTTCCTGTCCAAACAGTTCCAGAAAATTACGTGTCAAGGGCTTGATGAGGGTTTGAGGGGAAGGGAAAGATAAAAATTGTGTGTGACCTCCAAATATCCAGGGTATTTAAGGAGGAAATGAAAAAGCTGAACACAATATTTACAGTTTCAAATGTGTGGGGTTTTACTTTTTACCACTTAAAATTTGTTTAAGGTGCTGATATTTATCTTCAGATACTTGACTTCAGAAGTGCTGATTAGTTAATTCCTCAGATATCAACAATAACCTATTTATAGCAATTAAGAATATTTTAAATATTAAAAAATAGAGCAGTTCATTGTTTTTCTATTTACTCAATTAATCATTTTTCATGCCAGCTCTCTGTGGCCTTACCTTTAATTTTGTGACTAAAACAAATGTACACACTTGAATAACCACTACAGCCATTTGTTACTATAACCAGCTATTTATTAAGACTTTTACACGTGCTGTAACCTTCAGGTTAAGAGTTTGCATAAGTGTCCAGGTGCACTTTTAATCTGTGTTTTTTAAAAGCATGTGAAAATCAGGGCACCTTGCATGCTGATTTGTGCCTGTGCAGCACGGGCTGCTGATCCCTTCCCCAGGGTTGCCAGAGCAACGTGACCTTTGGAATTTCCTCAATTTTGAGTGCTTCCCTTTGCAAGAGGTCACTACAGCTGTCCCCAAACATGCTTCCCCTTCTCATTTTCTCAAAATCATGGGGCTCTGAGCACAGAATGGAGAGGGGAGCCTCTCAATCTTGCTTGCAGGATTGATGGATTCCCTCTGCAAACAGGGCATAACTTAGAGAGCTGAAACCACTGAGAGCATCTTTCCTATACATACTTAATTATCATCTAAAAAATAGGAGTTTAAACTTGTTTGCTGTAAGACCAAGTGGTCCTTTCAAGGTCCAAGTCAAATTGATTTACTGATGTATTTGGTCTTTGACTTCCCTTGCAAGTATTTCTGCCTTTCCAGCAAAACAAAATTAGAACTTCTCTTGAGAATGGGAGTTAAAACTAATTCAAAATGGAAAAATACTTAGAGTTTAGATATACCACTTAAATTTTTTTGTTCCAGACAAGAGATAGGATTTTTTAGTATAAAAGAGCAAAAATTCTCTCATGTCCTAGACACCTACACCAGCTTACCAAAGTGCAGCAATGCATTGCAGTTATACCAAATAATCTCCATACATCAACACTGATTTTACTGAGTTTTGAGGAAGGACTGAAAAGAAACAGAAACATAAATAGCTGCAGATACAACATGTGGCAAAGAAAGGCAGTTAAACCATGATGGCCAAAATGCTAAAAGATCTGAGGCACAAAGATCCTTTTGTAGTTTGTATGATGTGATCTGTTCCTCAGTGCATGAGTGAGTCAGTTCTTTAACAGGCAAGTGGACAGAGTTCTAAGATTTAAATTTAAAGAAGTTTGATATCATTAAATTCAAAATTGTACCTTGTCCACTTCTTACTTTAAGTAAATGGAATTGATTTGAGAGTCCTTTTAAAAATGAAAACTGTGTAGCCTTAATGAAACAGGTTTCCTCCACTTCCTCACAATCTGAATGATCTTACTACTGCAAATTACAAACAATTATAGATTTTGTGCTAAAAACACTGTTTAACTTAGACCACTGATTTCACTGGCCCTAAATACACTCCTTTTTTAATGCGAAATTAAAAAAAAAAAAGAGAGAGAAAGTCCTTGCAAGTATTTTTTATTCTTTAACAAACGTGTTGGTCCTGTTTTTCCTGTGCAATGGAGACTCAGCCTCAAACCTCCATCACAGCTGCATAATCCATCCTCCTTTTTATCACCAGGCTGCTTGGCTTGTGTTTCTGGATAAGAGAGACTTTTTTTGTTGTAGCTGTGTGTGCAGTCCCTAAAAGTGCTGCACATCACAGCCCAGCATCTAGAGGCATGTAGGAAAGAAGTCTGAGTAATTGCGCCTATAATTTGCATAAGAAATTATAGACAGTTCTTGGAAATTGTCTCAAAGATTCCACATGTGATTGTAGGCTGGAAATTATCTGAGCTGCATGAAGCTCTCATCTGAATGTGGTCATTAGTGTTTTTAGGATTGAAATTTTTTTCCTAGGGCTTCCTGTTAGTCCAGCTTAATAGTTACTTTTCCCTGTAGTTAAAGATCTAAAAGCAGAGATTTGAGAAGTTAATATGAGCTGTGATTCAAAACACAGTTTGTGATGTATTCTGCATTACAGTATGAGAAGAAAGGATTGGGTGAGCTCCCTCTTCACTCATTCTGCAGGAGGCTTAGGAAGCAGGAGGCTGAAATATGTCCTGTCCAGCCCTTACTGCTAGTTTACATAAATTCACATTTTCAAGGCTGTCTTCATGAGAAAAAAAAAAACAAAACAACCTGTGCTTCAAAGAAAATTGCACTGTGTAATCTTGAAGGAGAGAGGAAGAACTTGGACAACCTAGATACTCACTGAGTAAAAATTCAGGTAAAAATTTGTTCTCTAGCAGTGTAATGATTGAAAGGCTAGAGGGAATGTATGTTTATAACTTTATTCTAACCAGTGTTGGTCAGGTGTCAATATTGTTACTCATTAATATTTCAGCTTTGTAGAAAGTCATCCTTACCCCACATAGATGTAGTTTTTGGTGTTTGCTGGGGAGGGTTTGTTGTTTTTTGCTGATTTCTGATCTAAAGGAGCCAGCATTCTTAGGAAAATCTCTTTTTAACCACTGATGGTTGAGTTGTACATTACCTGGAATTCTTTTTTTCAAAACTCAGCCAGTTTGAAAGTGAAAAAATTGAGATGAAAAGGATGAATGCAGGGGATCAGAAGTTAAGATGCAAGGGAGAGATCAGCCTAGGAGAGATGGAAGCTGTGTGATGGATGAATGCACACAACACGGGCTGAGGAGAGGGGTTTTTCAACCTGGCAGGGCTTTTGCCTCTTTCTTTATTTGTGCCTAGTAACTTATTTTTGCAAGCTACTGGCAGTGCTGTTTTCTGAATAGGTTATGTATTTGCCCAAAAGGAATGTTTCTTTGAAGCCATTCTGCTAATTGCAAGGAACTCTGAGAGAAAAATGCACTTGCACGGTCAGGGTGTAAGAAATGTGTAACTTAAAAGTTGTTTTGCTTGTTTTATTACTTATTTTATTCTTTCTGCCTACATATAATGTACAGCTGCCTTTAACCTCCTTCACTCACTGACTGGGGAGGCCAGGAGGGAGCTACTTGGAATGTCTTAGTTTCAACATTTTTCTCCCTTTCTTTCTTTTTTTCCTGCTCTTCTAAAGTTAACATTCATGATGAACAATTGTGTTCCATTAGCACACTAGGCAACCATGGTGTTGGGTATTATATAAACCTCACGACAAAAGATTTCCCTGTGTCCTGTTTATCCCTGGAAAAAGAAGTGAGGTACAGGAAGACTGTGCCTTGTTCAAGAAAAAAAAAATTAGTCCTTTTGTAAGAGTCATTTTTCCTGAGTATTGATAAAATTCTGATGTTTGAACTGCATTCTTCCCCTCTTCAGTTATTTATAATAAAGCTACACAGATATAAACAGCGGTTAATGGTAGAGGATGCTGCTTAACAAATAATGTTACCATCTCTTTTTATTTCCATTAATCTGCAAGAACATCCAAATTCTTACTGTCTGCTGCTAAAACTTCATGCACTTTGCAGCACGATGATATCAAGGTTTAAAGCAAGGCAAAATAATACAATTATTTCCTACTAGACACTTCTGTTTTCCAGGGTGTTTTCTTCTGTGCAGTGCAATACTACTTAATATGAAACTACATGGAAAGCAAATAAGAGAAGCAAGCCTGTGATTCATTTGAATTTTAGCAGTAAATCAGGAAGTTTTCTGAATTAAAATGCCGAGTTGGGCTCTGTATTTCTGCATTTCTGTCCCTAGTAAAAAATGCATTATTTGTTGCATTCAAAGGAGTTCTCCATTTTCCATTGCAGCTAGGAGAATAAAAGGGACCACGTTAGCAATCCATAGCAAACCAGTTTTAAAGTAATTCAGCAGCTTGCAAAATGTGAGGATGCAGAGAATTCTGCCAGTCTGAACTGTCAGTTGAGGAGCCTGGGATAACACAAGGATGCATAGAGGGCATGCCCAATCTCAAGAAATCACAGAATTCCTGGCTGGCTCTGCCTGCGCTCCAGCACTTTAGAAATTTTCTCCTTCATAGAATCAGTTTTTTAAACGTGACAGTCCATGTATATGTATGTTGTTTTCCCTGGTATTTTGGTAGAAGCAAATCAAATAAAGGCATGATGGAAAGTGTGAATATCACTGACACACTGAATTTTCCTCCATCACCTGCTGTGGAAGACAGATGTTGTCAGGAACGTTGTAGTCATGATAATGCAAGGATTGAGGTGACACACACCTGGGCTGGTGAACAAAGGTGTTACCAACACTGTCCAGGAGGAAGCTACAATGGTACATTGGATGGAGGTGTAGATTTGACTATATAAACTATCTGCTTAGTACAATTAACTGAACTCCTGAATTATTGTTTTAAATTGTATTTAGCTTAGCTTCTCTTTTCACACCTGAAGTATTCGTGGCAGGCCTGTAAGTTCATGTGATTTTGTTTGGTTTTTTTCTCTTGTCTATGATTTAAAAATATTCATAAAACCCACATGAAACAAGCTATAGCAGAATGCTCCTTTCAGTTTTTCCCATCCCATAAATATTTTAAATTGCCAGTTCATTGAAGGGGTAGCCACCACAGCTGGTTATGAAATAGCTTTGAATCCTGTCTGGTTTCCTAGAATGAAAAATGCTTGCTAAGCAATAAGAAAATACTGGCATGGAGTTTTCCAAAAGAGTGAGAAATGGCACAATAACCAAGGAATCAATGCTACTTAAAAAGCCAATGTCATATATCAGTTTGTGTGTGCATCTCTCAGAATGTAATAAGCCTCTCTGGCTGAATGAAAAGATGTAATTGGTTACATGATCCAAATGGCCCTTACTCAATTTGGAAATGTGCTATTTTTAGTTTAATAATTTAATAATCTGCATTAGGCGATACAGAAACAGAAACAAGCTGGCCTGAGTAGCTGAGAGCATAGAAATACAGAGGAAAATGTCATTTAGTGGTTAGAGAACACAAGTCCTGCAGAGCAGTCAGCTGATCCCCCCCCTCAAAAGGAAGTAATTCAGGAAGCCAAGGTTGGTTTACGAGGTGAGGCTGTCTCGTGTGGCAGCCTGGGAGCACCGGATATTGAAGAAACTTTATCTTGGACATGGTCTTGGCCAGAAATTAAGATGAGATCTTACACTTGAGGTATTAAAATAAATTCATAAGCGTAGAGGTCACCAGGATCAAATAGAATATTCTGAGTCTGAAAAGAGATTAAGGTAATATGAAAAGCTCCAGCAGTGAGAATGACTGTTGCTTTACCAAAATAAAAAGAGAAGAATCCTAATACAGAGCCTTGCAAAATTTCTAGGGAGGGCTTTTCATTATTTAAAACAGTCAAAAAACCTCCCACATGGATCGTATGGTAGAATTCAAGTCACACAATTTTTTGCAAAAACATGATAGACTACTTTGGGTCATTGAAAGAGTTTTTGAAGAAAATCTGGTTAATATGATTTAAATTTTCTCAAAAGCTGTGAGTAAAATTAAGCATTCATGAAATGAGAGACCAAGTATTACCTTTGTCCAAAAACTGGTTGACATGGGGAATAATATCAGCATTAAAGGATCCATTAGCAGTTTGGTTAAAACTACTTTAGGCTCAGAAGTTATTTCTGTGTCCTGGGACCTCCAGGATTGGTGTATTCATGAGATGTGTATGAAACACTGGGTTCAAACACAGTTTGCAATGCCCAGATCATGGCAGATAAATGAGCACAGCAGGCCAACTAACGCTGATTAATGCGAGGTGCTCTGCATTCAAGAACAAAATCTGAATTCCTTATACATTTGTGCATCACATTAGATACATCTGCTCAGGGGAAAAATAAACTTAGCAGGTCATTTTCAAAGACCCCGTGAAGATTTTTGTTCCCTTCATTGCTAACACGTAAACTGTGTTAACCACAGGAGTAAAAAGAATAATAGCAAGGAGATTATTCAAATCCCCTTGTGTGCATCAATTATGCAGTCTTCTAATGAATACTAAATGCTATGTGGAGCCAGTAAAATGTGAATAATCAAAAACCTTAAAAAAATCTCCCATTAAGTCAAATAGGAAGGGAAATTCTGATTTTTTTTTTATGCCAGAGAGAACATGAATGAAGACATGTGTACAATCTATTATGTACATGAGGCAATGGATCATAAATAAAAATTTTGAAAAGTAGAGCAAATAGAAATTTTCTGCCTGACTGGTTCTTAAAGACACAAAATTAAATTAAAGTAAATTAAAGACACATATTAAATTAAATCAAGGTCTGAAATTCAGGGCTGAGAAAACAGAGCTTATTTTAGTGTGCATCTCATTGAAATACACAGGATACTAAGAAAATAAGTTTTCGAGATATTAGAATTTGTATTATTTATAATTCTTCCATAAGTGAGTTTGTTCTTATTGTTGTTGAGAGAAATAATATTGGTGTTGAGAACTGGCAGGAGAGAGTGCAATTGAGAGAGCTTTTTGTACTTTATAGAGCTAGAAAAGTTTAATTTGCTATTTTTATTGCTAACTTTTTCAGTGTTGTTCTCTGTGGGAGAGTTCTAAACCTGCTCATGGTCATTTATATTTTTCTAGATCTGGTAATTTGATCTATTTTGATCCCAGTTTCTTGCCAGAGAGCTGCATCAGTCATTCTTTCGTTGCTTAGCAGTGTGGGGACTTTCAATGGTGTAGCTGAGAAGTTAGTGACATCTCATGGTAACCGTGGAAAATTACAGGTGATTTGGGATAAACTTTGGGATTTATAATTTGGACATTGCAAACGTGACCTAGGTCAAAATTCTTTTTTGATATGCATGTAGACACCTCTTGCATTTGGTTCCCCAGATTTCATGATTTATCTAGAGACTAATTCAGGTATTTCTGAGTCTGAAATTAAGGTTTTTAGCCTAGAGTGAAACTTGTCAGTCTGAAGTCCAAATACGGTGGCATGCAGTACCTATTAATTTGCCCCCTACAAAGCAATTATATGACATTTTTGTCCATCCTCATTTTGCTTTTCTTTAGGCACAAAGTCAGCCGCAGAGTATGCTAATGGTGGTTATGATATTGTGTCACCTGCTCCATCAGTGTACCTGGGCACATTTCAAATTTTGCACCTCCTGGAGGATCTGAAGATGGCCCTGGAGATGCTGGAGGACCCTCAGGAGAAAGAAGCTCTGCGAAACCAAATCCCAGGGGCCACGGCACTGTGTCTGAGGGAGTGGTTTGAGGAGAACCTGGTGAGTTGTTATTTGAGCTTTTCCATTTCGTCTGCAAGCAGGGGTGGGTCAAGGATTTCCATGCTTAAATTATTTTTATAGTAATTGAAATCTGCATGCTTTGAAAACTGCAGGGGGTGGTGGGCAATAATACCTGAGGATATCATTGCTTTATGTGCAGATTTCTAAAGCAGTGCAGATACAGGAGTAGAAGAACTTGATAAAAGACCTTATTTTTTCCTCTGGGGAGACAAGAGATAGTAAAAATGAAGTACAAAAAAGTTGCCTTTCCCTGTTTTTTTTTTTTTCTTTTTTAATTTGATTTGCCTTATTCACTTTTTGCTGGCAATAACACATTTATAACTATTTACAAAACTTCTAATTTTTAAACTGTCAGTTTAGGATAGAGAGGCAATGTCTATTGAAGGGACAGATCAGACTGGATAATCCTCATTTCCTTTTCCTTGCTGCATTGCCTTTGCTATCAGTATTACAAATCTCCAAAGCATCCTGTACACCAGGCAAGGGGGGTAAATGCAGGAGAGCCTTTGATTCTGAAGGGGAGACATTCCTGTTGGGATAGATGGGGAATAATCACCTGACTACACTGGAAAAGACTGAGGTTTGCCAGGTGAGGGGCAGATCCTGAGACAGACCTCAAAAGAAGAGATTCACCAGGTGTAAAGAGAGATAAAACACAAAATTCCCCTTCCCCAAACCTGCCACTGCCAGGGACTGATGGGTTCCTCATGAGCAAAAGAAGGAAACCTGGTTAATATTATTTAAATTTTCCCAAGAGCTGTGCATAAAATTAAACATTCATTAAATGAAAGACCAAGGATTATCTTTGTCCAAAAACTGGTTGATAGCATTAAAGGATCCATTAGCAGTTTGGTTAAAAGCTACTTTAGGTGCAGAAGTTATTTCTGTATCCTGGGACCTACAGTCTTAGGATGCAGGAAATGCAGGAAAGCCTTTGATTCTGAAGGGGAGACATTCCTGTTGGGATAGATGGGGAATAATCACCTGACTACACTGGAAAAGACTGAGGTTTGCCAGGTGGGGAGCAGATCTTGAGACAGACCTCAAAAGAAGAGACTTGCTGGGTGTAAAGGAAGAGAAACACAAAATTCCCCTTCCCAAACCTGCCACTGCCAGGGACTGGTGGGTTCCTCATGAGGAAAACCTACCTGTGGCTTCCCCAGCTCCAGAAAATTTCCTGGATTAATGGTTTTTCTTCTGGCTGCGTCAGTGTGTGTGACTTCCATGGAACCCTGCCTGTGGCCCCTGGTTTGGTGTTGATGATCTGCTGGGGATGCCAGTGCTGGCTGTAGCCCCATGTTGGTGGAAAGGTGGCTGCTTTTTGTTTGTGAACAATTTAATGTGAATAATCAAAAACCTAAAAAAATCTCTGCTTTTGTTTGAGCTCTCCTTGGCATTCTTCACAGAGTGCAGGTCTGCAGCTGGAAAATCCTGTTTGGGCCCACATGACAGAAAGGAATGAGAATTTGGTCACAGCTTTGAAAGCTAAAGGTGTAGGCAATTAATTCCACATCTGTTTCGTTTGCATTTACAGTGTTAGATTTTGGATTTAGATATCCTTAGGCCAGCTCTTAGCAAATGCTTGCCCCAGCAGAAATTCTAATGGTTTTTCTAAACTTTATCATAGCTAAGAGGTGAGTTTAATGCATAAAAGACAAATTTTCAGAGTTGTTACCAGTAAAATTGAGAGTAGTGTTCATTTCACAAATGAATTGGGCAGCCTGGATTCAGAAGCAAGAAAACAGGGAAGGTGTGGTTTGGAGTATCTCTAGTGCAGCACAGAGAGATGACTGCTTTTAAAATATCTGCACTGTTCTGCATCGAGGAAGGGTAGTGCATGGTTGCTGTGACTGTTATTTGAAAATGGATAATAATCTTATGTATTTTAAGACCACCCTTGTATCTTTTTTTATGCAAATAATTTGCAAGCATGCATATAATTTCCATGGAAGAAATCTGATAAAATTCAGCTCATTAAATGAAATGGAAGATGTATTTCATAGCTGCGTCCCATAATGAAATGTCCTTCATTCTAGCCCAGAGCTCTGAAACATGACACTTAATATGTGTCATATGTCAGGATAGCTGAGGTAGTGAGTTCTAAAGAATGAGAACTCTGCATCTCAGAGAATCCATTCACACTGGAAGCCTCAAAGGCAGTTTGGTGATCATTACTCTATGAAATGCTGGAGTATCATTAAAAAAACCCCACTCAGATGGGGCACAACAAGTTCCTAAGTGTTTCTTCTAAGCAGTGTAGGATAATAACTGAGCACAGAGATTTGGAGTGGATTTTAATTGTTGTATTCAACTGAAACATTGCATAAAACATTGTTTAATATCAGTAGCAGTATTTGAATTGCAATAAATATTGTATGTGAAGTGTATGCAGCAAACAGTGAATGGTGAAATAATTCCTTTGAGATTGTATTGTTTAGAGTTGTTACAGGTTAAATAACAGCTATAAATGGAGAGGGATTTTCTTTTGTGCGTGATTAATTCCACATCTGTTTATTTTTGGGGTCCATGCACCTTCCTTTGAAGCTGCAGAGCTGCTCTAGCATGTCACTGAATAGCTTCAGAGGCTACAGCAAATTGCTCTCTTTCTAACATTTTACTCAAATGGGCAGCAAAAATATTCCCAGCTTATCCTGATTAGGTACACATTAGAAACTAAAGACACAAAAAGCCATTTCATGTTTTGAAAAGCAGATGAGTATGCTTCTTTCAAGAAAAGTGTGTTTTTCTCCTTCACTTCAGTGTGTGGTTGAAAATTGTAATAAAAATCATTTCAGCTGCCATGGCTGATCAAGAATACAAGCAGTGTGCCTAATGAAAATAATTTGAATGTGTGTTTTGCCACTGCCCTGTGTTGCTTGGCTGGGAAACCAGAGAAAGGGAAGTCAGAAGGAAGATTGGAGGCTCATTCCTGCTGGATAGTATCAAACAGCAGCATTTGACTGCCAGCTTTTGGGTTGAGGAAAATTACAGGATAAAAGTCCCAATGGTTGTCTGCTGTGCTCCTTCTGCATTAGCAATCTTCACAACCTCGTAGCTCAAGTAGCTTTGCAGCTTTGGGAATTGCCACTTAATGTGCTGAACTGCACCTCCAAATAAATAAATAAAGGCTGTGGAGTTTAGCCTCTGGCCAGCTTTGAGGCCCACGGGTTTGTCACTGATCAGCCAGGAAGTTTCTGTGCTGATTATAGATGCTACAGCTGGTCTCACCTTCCTTCAGGTCCATAGCACCAAACTCTGGAATTTATCAGGCATGAAATGTCACCAAGTGATGTTTCAGATTAATTTAATTTTTTTTTAACCAATGGTAACTTTTATATTTTTTGTCCCGTCTGCTCTAGATGTGAATACCGAAGATATGGGAAAATTTAGATATGTGTAGAATAGGAAAACTTTAGGCCTCATGTTTCATACCTGATATTACCTTCCCTATTAACTCTTTTGAGAGCAGCTGCTGAATTTCTTTTTCCTATGGAGCCAGTAGTGATTTGGTGTTTCCTCTAAGATCAAGGCACAGCATCTATTGAACCAAAGGTGTTCTTTTTGAAAAGGCCATTTTTTTTTTCTGTTTCTGTGGTCTGGAATCTATGAACCATTCATGTTCCTTAGTTTACAGAATAACTGGACACAGTAACTGTGCTGTCCCTGCTTTGAGATAGATGAAATGGGTTTGACAAAGTTAGCACTGAATTTGGAAAGACTTGATGTCATAGAATGAGGATTTTATAGTTGCTGTAGTTGCATGAATCTTTTGACAAACCTAAAATGGAAGGAAACATAATAGACTTCTAACTACTTAAGAATTGTATTAAAATTTTCACCTTGAAAAAATGTCTGAAGTGTTTTATATGTCTTTATTACTGTAAATTCTTTGGCCTTAAAAACAACACAAAGACCTAGGAATTACCTGGGAGAGTTTGTACAAAACAAATTTGTGGATAGGATCCATGTTTCTTGTTAAATATTTCAGTATTGCCAGTGACCATGTGACCACCTATCACAAAGCAGATAGTAATTTCAGCATTAAAAATTAACTGTGCAGTGACAATTTGGCTTTGTGAGCTGTGAGAGAATTTAGTATTTAGTTACAGCTTCATAACTCTAAATGAATTTCCAAGCTGTTCGTTCTGGGTTTTATTCTAGCCAAATAGAATCCTTTATGCAATCCTTTTTTGAGAAAAGAGAAACGCCTATGTTCTTACAATGGACCTTAAACCTCATTTTCAGGATTGCAAAACGTGATCTTCCTCCTAGTGAAACATCTATATTTAAAGCAATCCACTCCATCATGCAGCTTTATATAATGAGCATTAAAATGCCAATTCTTGAGACTTATTAGTATTTTCCTGATTATTCAAAGGTTTTCTGGAAGCTTGTCTCTGAAAATCTTTCTAAATATTCTCAATTTGAGGAAATGGAGAGAAGAGCAGAAGAAATAATAGAGGAACATGCGATACAGGCAATTTTTAATAAATGTGATTTGCCTTATGATATGTGCTGTGCCTTGTTGCTTTTGAGGATCCATTCTTTAGTGGTAAAACCAGAAACAGGATAAATTTAGCAGAAACAGGATAAATTCTTTACAGTCTTGCTTACTATTCACTCATAATTAATGTTCAAAAGAGATTGTTTCCACAGTGGGTTAAAATCAAGGAATATTCTTCCCCGCTATCTTAACAAAGACTTGAGTGAAAACAGTAAAGCCCAGTTCAGAATTCTGACTTGATGGAGCTTGTGGAGTTTTGAAGTCACTTCAAAGTTTTATTTTAAGCATGTGTTAAAGTGCTCTGCTGAAACCTAATCACTGGCCTCTCTATTTCACTTTTGTCCAAGATTCATTTCACAGTGTTAACCATCCAGAGGAGAGGCAGAAAATGACTGAGTTCAAGGCATTTCCATGCACTTGAAAACAGGCTTTTATAAAAGCTTCAATAGCATTTTTCAGCAACAGCTGAGTGGGAAGGGAATGTATTCTGAGCAATACCAGTTAAAGTCATTTATCTGCTGGGAGATCTGACTGCAAAACTCAACTGCTGGGAGTCCCGATGGAGATATTTATAGCTGGATCTCCCCACTGCCAAGGGATATCAACACATGTTAGATTGAAAAGGGAGCAGCAGAGCCTGCTTGGGACGGCGTAGAAATGCAGTCATTCCATGAGCATTCATGTTTATTTTTGCCAGCTTGAAACATTAGATGGGCTCTGTTTCCTGAGAAGGACTCAGAGTTGAAAATTGAATATCCCAGTCCTCTTCAGAGCTCCAGCTCCCTCTGGGTGAACTGGTGATGCAAAAAAGGCCTGAGCTGGAAAATCTGGTCCTCTCAGAGGTTCCCCAAGTGTATCAGAGCAATTCACAGGACACTAGAGCCAGCAGAGAGGTGTCCTTCATGTGTTCAGCCATTTAGGAATGCTAGAATGCCTTGGAGATAGTGGAATTGCTGGTGTGCAGAGCTTGCATGGAACTTTGCTAAACCAGGCCTAATTTTTCCAATGTTTTGTTATTGTAAATGCAGGTGAAACCAGTGGGAAGAAATAATGATGTCCGACTCCAGTTCAGAAGGCTGAATTATTTCTTTACTATAGCTATACTGTAATTACATTAATATACTATTTAAAGGAGATACTAAAACTACAAACCTACTTGTTCTAACTACCATATCTGACTCACAACTTGTGACCCTCTCTTGACAGTCCAGCCCCAGGTGGGTTGGATTGGCCATCAGGCTCAAACAATCCTCACCAGAATCCAATCAAACAATCACCCCAGGTAAACAATTTTCCAAACACATTCCACATAGGAAAAACAAGGAGCAGAAATAGAAATTGTTTTCTCTTTCTTCTCTCTGTGCTCCTCTATGAAAAATCCTGAGACAGAGAAGAATGTGCCTACCACATTCTGTGGTTGCTTTGTCTGGGAAGTATCAACCCCATCACCTCTGACTGTGACTGCTCACTGCAGCAGCTCTCAGAAGAAGTAAGGTCTCCTCTACATGAAGCACTTATAGAAGTTTAAAACAGTTTTGCAGTGGATAGGGCTGATTTAGATCTCTTCCTTAAAATGTCATTTTTCCTTAACCCTTATAATGATCAGTAATGTTTAACAAAGCCACCCTAAACTACAGTGACCAGAAGTGCTTAAACAGGATTGAGTTATGGTTTGAGGCTGAGAGTACTGATGGAAGACAGGTGATATTCCTGCTGTAACAGCAGTGCCTGTGTTTTATGTAATTTTTTCAAGATTTCAATTTTTCAAGACATGGGTGAAGTTTGCCCTCAGGTGCAATCCTCAGCAAAGTGGCCTATGCACACCATGATGCTGTCAGCAGAATACTCTGTAGAAAGCCATGATTTTGTACCAAAATTTCATGTTATCCTTCAAAAACACAATTTATTCCGTTCCATTTGTACAAGTCTCGTTCAGGTCTTGGCTTCAGTGTCTTCCTTTGCACTAAATGTCTGAACATCCCATTAATTCATCTTCCCTTTTGTGTCTGATGCTATGCATGGAGTCCCTTTTCCATCCCACCTCCTGATCTCTCACTGCAATCTCCAGCTGCGTTACTTTTCACTGATTTAAATGTTATATACTCTATTCATTTAACAAACACTCGTATATAAATGCATTTTTCAAGTGGAGCTACAGGAAGTATTGGAAATTGTTTTCCATAAGCTAATTAACAGAGGGATTGGTAAGAGGGAATTGTTTCCTTAAATAATGGTGTTGACAGAAAAGGTGTAGAGGTCATGTAGAGAAACTGGAGACAAAACTTAGTTTCAAAAGGTCCCTGTATTGATATAGAGGCATTATTTGAATAATAGAAGAAGGGCATAACTTTGAAGTATTTTTCTATATAACCCCTATTCACATTTCACCCAATTTGGATGTATAGGTTCACCTATTGCAATTTGCTACATCTTATTATTTATGACAAACATAGCAATATTGTATCCACACCAAAGTTATTTCATTCTCTTTTGGATTGGTGGGCTGATAAAACAAAACTAAATATTTTTTCAGCTTTTGTGACCATTTAAAAAATGGGGGAAAACCCCACTTATTTTGAACAAGTTTCTAAACATATTGGCATCCTGTTCTTTTCCAGAAGTTGGAAACAACAGGGTTAATTTTCCTCAGTAATGAAATGCTCAAGAAAAAAAATGAAAATAATATTTTTCTATTCTTTGTTGGAAATAAGGACTTTTAAAAGTGTATCTGCAGCCTATTCTATTTTGGATTTTTTTTTTTTAATTTTTTTCCATTTTGAAATTTAGAAGAGAAAAATCTGATGTGCATCTTAGCAAGGAGAGGCAAACTCTTACCTGGTAATGTTATTGGTGTGTATGCAAATATTTGGTAAATATCCTGTTTCAAATGTCTCACATCCTCCTTTATTGCAGGTTTAGGAGTTTCAACGGTGCTTTGAAGCATTTGAGACAGGAAACTAAACCTGACTTATTGTAATGTGCTGTGTGGTAGGATGAAAATAAGTGTCTTTAATTATTTTCTTTAGGTATCAGTGTACTCTGCGTATAACTGGGGGAAGTGTTCACAGTGATGCTGGTGCTCTGTTAAGTAGAAAATATTTTTTTGATTTTGTGTGAAAACAGAGAACTCAGGTTCCTTAAGTTAAAAAAAAATAAAGGCACAGCTCTTGTAGAGCTTAGGCTGGACAAAGCATTTCAGCACATGGTGAGGAATGTGTGAAACTGCCAAGAATGTGCAAATGTCTGGGGATGAGTGAACAGACAGTAACTTCAGCTCAGAACCAGCAACAAATACATCCTTTATGCCAGCCAGGGGAAGGGAGCTGCTCATTGCTGGAGCAGTGACCAGAGGGGACATGGCAGTGCTGGGGACGTGTGTGGCTGTGCCACTCCTTGTGTCCCCTCGAGGACAGCGGGGGACACCCTCCCGTGTCCCAGGAGGGCGGCTCAGGGCTTCGGCCTGCTGGGTGAGATGGTTGTGACGATGTGGAAGGAAGGAGTCGACTCCAGTTGGGGGTTAAGTCCAGGTTTATTGAGGAGAGCCCCAAGGAGATCCAGAGCCCCACGGCCTGGGCTGTGCAGCACAACATCAACGGGGTGGAAACATGGGGGAGATCACCCAGCCACCAAAGGGAATGTTGGGGGCCTGGGAGGTGGGGAGACGGACACGTGGGGAATCCAATAGGGCAGGTGGAAGGAGGGACCCCTGGCCCCCTCCAATCACTCGATGCCCTCTGTGGAAGGTTCTGGATGAGTGGCATGGGGAGTCGAGTGATGGCCAAGGCACCAGGGAGGGGACAGGGGAATGATCCAGCAAACCGGGGGGAGATTGACTCAGGGAAGGAGGAGGGGATTGGCACAAGAGGGAAGGGGAAGTTCAGGGTAAAGCCATGGGGGAAATGGGGGGTAAAGGGATGGACCATTACAGAACTGGTACAAAACATGAAACTTAAGAACACAACAGACGTGTGACGTGGGCATGGCTCCAGGCATGGCAGCACCTGCTGCAAGGTTACCCTCGTGGAACAGGGCTGAGGGGTAACCACCACAGGCAACCAATGGCCGTCTACGTCTGTTTGACTCCGAGTCAAGTCTGATTGTTGGTTTTAATCAACCAATTAAGGCATTAGGATTGAGTGTGTCTTATGGTGGGAAAGGATTATTTGTTTGTGCATCTGCAAAATGTTATTTCTTGTCTGTTTCCGAGGATACTGTTTATTTTTTTAATTATCACAAGCAAAGCAAACATGCTCATCTACAGAATGCAGTGTATTTTTTTTTAATTTTGTTCCAAGAGTTTCCTCTTTCTCTGTCACGTTGACATTATCAGTCACAATTAATACTCTAAGACAAATTTTCTCACTGAAAATACTTCATCTAGATTCCTGAAGCCATTTTTGCTATGAAAAGGGGATTTCTTCCTCCATGGTCCTCTACACATGTGGCCTGAGTTTCTCTATACACAAGTGTTCCCATTTTTTCTCTCTCTTTTTTCACTCTGTCGCTCTCACATTTTTCTGCACCATGAAAATAACACATGTGAATTGGCATGCTGAAAACATTTTCCCGTTTAAAATGTGGTCATAATCCCTTTGTTTCCCAGACAGCAACCCAGACACTAGGATTGGGGAAAAAAAAAATTTAAAAAGAAAACAAACACAGAGGAAGAGATGTAGGAAAAGTTGATAATAATTCTTAATAATTATTAATTAATATTATTTATTAATAATCATATATAAATATTAATATATAATTACTATTAGTCGTAATTTGCTAATAGTATTAATTTATTTAATATAATTAATTAATTTAATTATTAGTACAGTTTTGTAGCATGGCCATCCTCACTGGGCTCCCCTGATGAGGCTGGGAAGATGCAAAACTGGACACTTCATTTCTTGGCCTAAGAGAGCTAGTGTAAGTTCTTTTAGGGTTTTCAGGGGCTGGTGGGATTTGAAACCAGAACAATCTATGTTACTGATGAAAAGGAAGATCTGGAGGGCTGCTCTGATTCCTCCTATTCCTTTGCCCTTTAATTGCCCAGGAGATTCAGAGACAATAGAAGAACAAGACTGACCATTTGCATTTGTGCTGCACCAAAACCTATATTTTATTACAAGTAAAATGTAAAATTGCTAAAACAATCCTAAGGGATATAATTTTTGGTGTACATAGGAGCCTAGCTGGATGGGAGAAAGAGGGGGGAAAGTGATGGAAAAGCAAACAGCTCTGTGCTTCTTCAGCTCAGTGTTAGTAGAAGAGGAAAAACACCAGACAGTGCTTTTCCCTCCACAGCTCTAAGAGGATTTTTGGGTGTTTTCTTGTCTCTTCATAGTCCTGAATGGAAGGACATGAGAAGTGTAGCTGATCATTTGAAGTGTTTTTGCTTCCAGTTTCAAAGCTCTTGCAGCACGTTTGCTTACTATTTAAAAGAGACTTCAAGCCTCGTTTAAAGTATTTGACATGCTGACTGAGAAGTAATGGTTCACTTAGCTGAGCGGGCTTTGTTGGTTGTGTATCAGCACAAAAATGCAAAATTGCTAAAAGTTCTTGGGCTGGCACCTTTGGTGTTCTGCAAATGGAGTTTTTAGTCCAATCATGTCTGGCAGTAGTCAGCAGTTTTCTCTGGAAGTATGGAACTGGCAAAAACCCTGATGGGTTATCATACAGCTTACGGAGTATATAAACTTTATTAACTTGAAATATTTTACTGCCCTACATTGCACTTGCATTGCCATAATGTTTGTGTTCTTTTCTGGGGGGACAGCTCTGGAGAAAACAGACAATTTGATGAGGGCAAGAGTGCAAAAGCTGGATCAGCCTCCCTCTGGGGTAACACTTGAGGGTGGTGGTTCTGTAGTGGAAGTTGGGGAGCTTTTGCTTCTTTGTTTTTTACCTCTCCACTGAACCAGAAACTAAGTGAAGAGCTACACACAGACATGAATTTCCTGAAAATAAGAAACGTATACAGTGGCAATGCTGAGTTGCAACGTATTTTCCTTATTTTCTGCCCAGAGAAGCTCACCTGCTTTCCCAGGGAAATGGAAAAGCATTCTAAGCAAATCTGGGGCAATTGATTTGCATTCAGCTGGTTTCTGAGAGTTTCAGGCCAAAGCTCAAGCAGGATGTAAAGTTCAGTATGCAGGTGAGAGGCTCCCAGTGAGCATGTGACTGTCTGGAATGTATGCTGTCAACATTCTGACTGATAAGATGCACAAAATTCAGTCACCTTTTAATCAGGAAGAATGACTAACAGAAATCAAGGCACCTTCTCATGATCTCCAGCACAAGTGACAAGGTAGAATTAAGGTATGTTGCCATTTTTAATACTTTTAAAAGGGGAAATGGATACTACCCTAAATGCAGATGCTATGCTGGGGACACTAGGAAGTTTAGTAGCATAGCTTTTATGTAGTTTTTAAAGTTCAAAACACAATCATTAGCTGATAAAGTGTGGCGGAGTGTGTTAAGAGAGCTATTTCCTTCTTCCCTGAATAAGGCTGAAATGGGAGTCTTAGAGCCAATGTTTTGAAATGGAAGAAATGTGGAACTTTAAGGCACCATAATGGTGGTATTATGGGATATGCAATGCTGTGAGATAAATTTTGATGTATTTGCTCATTTCCATAATTAGATAATAAGGATTTTGGGGGGGAAAAAGTGCTTTATACTGTTGGGCATTCTTGTTTAATGTCAAGACAACCCCTATTCAATCTCCAGCTTGTCAGCCATGACAGAGGCTATCATGCACAGGGAAATGCACTCTATTAAGGATTTTTTTGTTTTTTAATGCACTGTTGATGAACTATTAAGATTTTTTTTTTCCAAATAATATTAGCTATTCAAGAAATAACTGCTCTCATCCACTTTCAGACAGCATAAAATAAGTATATTCTATGCTCAGGGCAACCCAAGTCAGATTTGTCACATAGCATTGCTTTTGGAAACAGGCAGTTCTTTTCTCCTCACACTTACTGGTGATTTTAGATATCTCAGCACCTTTAGAAGACTTGTAGCTGTGACTTGCTCAAAATTGTCATGTTTTTCTTGTCATGTGACTTTAGGTAAGAACAGATAATAAATACATGAAGGGAACTGAAAGTCCAGGTTTATATCCTTCCCTCTTGTTTTGTGTTGTGGGAAGTTCTCAAAAGAGCTCCATTGGGTCAAAAGGACCAAGAATGGTTGCAATATTAAAAACCCACATCCCCTTGAAGAAATTTTGTCACGAATCTGTGGCTTCCCCAGTCTGGAATGTGGGTGGGTACCTGAGTAAGGCAGATCCCTGTAGGAAAGGCTTTCTACAGCTCAGACTTGGAATCCTTTGTGTATAACGTTAGTACCACGAGCAGCTTTGGCACTGGTTCTCCCCAGCTGCTGGTTGATGGCTCCCTAAGCCCAGGGGTCAGTCTGGCTGTAGGATCAGAAGGCAGTGAGGAGATAAGCAAATGTTCTGAGATGATCACAAAGTTTTCGTGGGGGCAGCTGCCTTTGGGTCTGAAGAGGCAGTTGTGCTTGTGTGTGCAACAAACAGCTGCCTGGTTAAAGGCCAAAGCCACTTTGAACTAGGGGAAGAAACAACACTGTAAACTAGAGTTTATTGGGAAAAATTAGAAGTCATGGATAACTGCTGCATGGAGGCACTAGAGGACACCGCAATAACAGACAACACTTTAAACTTCCCTTCTTGCCAGAGCATTGCGTTGCACACGTATTTGTCTTGGTGTTGCAAGTTTGAAAAGTTGCCATGCTGTGAGATTTCAGCTTCAGCAGGAGCAGACAAATATCTTGGAAGGATATCATCATCTTCTGTTAGGATGGAAAATTGCCTCTTTGGCAATAACAGTATTTATGGGATCATTATCTTATTCACAGGATCGTCCTTGAATTCCTCCCCTTTTATAATGCCTTTTGAGAGGACAGGCAAGTAATTCAAAGAGAAGAACTTATTTTTAGGTTTAGTCTGAGCCTGAAATAAATCGAGAAGGCTGAGTAGTGTTATGATAAACAGAGAGCAGAACAGAGACAGGAAATAGGGGGTCTTTGGTAATGAGTTCCAGCCACTCTTGAAACAGAAAGCCAGAGAAGGCATTACTTGAGAATAGTTTCTCAGTGACAGCTTAATAATTTTTAGCTTGTTATTCAGCATTAAAGGGGAAGAGTTCCTGAAGATTTATGCTGTTCTTGAAAGATCCTTAAAAAAATATCATTTAGCAAGTTATCTTTTTAAAGTTTTTAGGGTTGCATTGTTCTTGCTGCAAACCGATCTGCTGTTTAAAAAAAGCCAGATGTTTGGGGGGGAGCCTGAAGTTTATACAGTTGTGTGTTATATATACATCTGTGAGAAGCCTTTGGGATAAGACTGTGGGACAGGGGCAGGGGATTCTGCTTAAAATATGAGCAGGCATTGAAGATTTCAGAAGTTGTGGGTTGAAAGGGGAAGAAATCACAGCTACATCCTGTAGAACAAAGCAGAGCGCTTGCTTCCAAAAGTTTCTTTTAACCCTGGGAATGTGACTGCTGAGATGGGCCCAAAGCATGGATGGTGAGATTGATATTTACAAGCACTTCACGTGGCTAAAGAGGGTAAGTGATTTGCTGGGCTTTGTTTCTTCTTTCTAAATGCACATTTAGCAAAATCTCAGTGAGGATTCTCTGCTTCGCGAAAAGAAACTCATTCAGTGCCTCAGACTTTAAATGGTGTGAGTTTCTTCATGAGAAGTGAATTAAAGACATGCCTTGGTGTAGGAGGAGGAGGCTTAGGGAGGGGGGGGAAAATCAGCTGTCTTTGTCTTTAAAAATGAAACTCTAGGATCAAACTTTGAGCAAATGGCAATAGATTCTGGCATGTGCTTGTGCCTTCCGGGGATTGCAGTGCAACAAAACAAATCCTGCATGGTAACGTATAGCAAAGGAAAGGAGAGGCTCTTGTTTACCATGCTGTGCTTTAAAGGGAAAAGTTTTCTGCACCAGATCTCCACTTAAGTGATTCTTCATCGGGATAACTGTATGAGACCTCTCGGGATGCCTTTGTCTCGGGTAAAAATGGTGGTGGTTTTCTTCTGTGCCTGTTACTCTGCTAAAAAGATGTGTTTGTTTAAAAGGCAAGGCTATTAATTTTGTTAAATTTGTTGATTAACTGCCCAGACGTAGATTAACTGCATGAAATTGTCTTCCTTTTCTTAAAAGTAGGTTTGTGCACTTCTCTCATTACTTTGAAAAAAATCACTTTGTTTTTGTCAGCTTTTAGATTTTTTTATGATCTGAGTATTTCTTTTTCAGTGTTAGAAAAATCTGTGAATGAGATATTACTAAATCCCTCAGAATAGGCTGTTTTTAAAATTAGAATATGGATTTATGTGTCACAAAAGATGCACATTCTCTCCTTATTCTTTTAAAATCTGTTTTAGTCTGTGTGTAGTTTTCCTGAAAATTCCTGTCTGTCTATAAGCATACACACATGAATACAAATGCAAGTGCTCTCTTGGGTTTTCACTATGTATAAACATAAAATATCTGTCCATTCTAATGTGAGATGTGATTAGGAACATTTATTTCTAGTAGTTTCTTGAATAAGTGTAAAATCTCAATGATGTGTCAGTCTTTAATAAGAGCTTGAGAATCCTGAAGCTAATTTACCAAATATTTTCATCTGATTTCTGCCAACTTTCACATTTCTGGAGTGTGTCTGTGGAGAGGATTAAATGGGAAGTGAGCGGATAGTGAAGAGGCAACAGGAAGTAGCTGCTGGTAATTTTATACTCTTAGTTTAACCTGTGCTCTGTGCAGTTAAAGCTAATTACCTCTTTAAAAACGTCTATTTTGAGCTCACATATTAATTTGCCATTTAAATGAGGTTATGGATACGGTGTGTCTGCCACTCCTGCTTCCAGAAATTTCATTTCTGTGAAGACAGGTTTGCTAGCAGAAAGGTTAATAAGGTCTGCTGCCATCAGCTTGAGGGCTGTGCTCAGAAAGGGCACGGTGTTCAAATGTAGCACGAGGTTTTACAGGAATTAATAATGCTCCTGCTGTTGTGGCATGTAAGTCCCTTTATGTCAGGTACATAAAGGAAAATATCAATACTGCTGCTTTTCCTTGCAAGCCCTTTAAAGGGGTGAGCACATGTGGGGGAAGGGAGGAGGACTGAAAGCGATCTTGCACTGCTCCCAGGAGAACTTTAAGCAGTCTGCTCCCATGTTCCTTTGACAAGTGATTTAGAAACCAAAGAAGTTGAAACAATCAAAGCTGCTGGATCAATTCTCCCATCTAAGAATCCCAGTGTTTCATGCCTGGCACTGATTGTTACAGCGCATAAAGATTTCAGTTCCTGCAATCATAAACTGTTGCTCTTTGGCTGATAATAAAATTGTGAGTTGCTTTCAGAGTAACACATGGCATTTAACAGAGAATAACTGCAACAGACTTCCATAACGCCTTGGTGAAGTATGCCAGAGCTGGCTCAAATTTCATCATTAGCAGAAATCACTTCAGAGACCCAGATGGGTTTTGATGTTGCTGGGGTTGGCTAGGCTGGATTTGTGTGGTATCTGTGGCTTGGACTGGGTTAGGGCAGCAAACAAAACCAAAAATCACGAGATCCAGGCAGGCAAAACAACAGATACAACTGCTATTTTCAGATGCTTATAATGGAGGGTCTGTTTTTAAGCAGTCTTTTAACATAATGTGTACTGTGGCTTCTTCCACCAGCAGCAGGGGGAAAAGTATTATTTAGATCGAACTGAAATAATGTGTCACCACATTTCAGTTCTTCCCATTGGACTTCATTGGTGTCAGCATGACCTCTGGAACTGCTGGGCCAAGAATGGCCAGAGGGATGGACAAAGCGAGCAGCAAAACCTGAGCACACGTGGACAGAGCCAAGGAAGGGCAGGGAAAATTCCTTGTGTATAAACATCGTGCTTTTAAATTCACAGCTTGGCCAGCAGCACAGTCATAAAGCAGTTTGGAGGAAGTGTTTTGCAGGTAATTAATACTGGGTTCTTCTACACGGCCTGAGTGTAGTTCTCTGAAAATTTTAATTTGCAAACTAAGGGACTTGAAATACCCCCACAACCTGGAAGTGTCTAATTTTTAACAAATATTCTTTTGTTCTCCCAAGGGACTTGGGTTAGAGAGTTCACATACAATTTTGTGTCATCCTGTTGCTTTATTCTTATTTCCCCCCCCCCCTTAATTAGAAGCTACCATTCCAGATGAAAACAGTACGACCCATATTTTGTTATGTAGACATTTAGCTATAGCCCAAAATTATTAATATAAATGCTCATATTCACTGCAAATTGTGCAGCACAGAGCTGATGGATGGCCTGAAATTGGTGTACATTGGTTTTATGCCTTCCTGTTTTTCTGGATGAGATTCTTAACCTGTACCAGCAAGAGGTGGAGGGATCAAACCCATGATGTAGCCATTAAATTCAAGATATTGAAGGTGAATCTTGTGGTTTCTGTAAGGATATTTTCTTTTAAGAAATGTAACTGTCTGGAGGAAAAAAATAAGTATTTGTTGTTAGAAACATTATCTAGATAAATTAAAAATATTTGTTTAAAATTCATTTGGTTTAAGGACTACCCAAAATTTACCTAGCTCTGTCTTTGCTAAATTTCAGACTATGCATTGTCAGCTTTTTTTAAGTGACTGCTACTTTCATTTAAGCAACCAGTAACAGTGGCAAATAAAAAATCCTGCTGTTGATTTATTAATTGCCTTCAGATGAAAGGCAAGAATTATAGATCCAGAAATTGTGTTCCAGCCCTCTCCTCCTCCTCTGAGGTAACTGAGGAAATGCACATACATTGGGATGGGTGTGTATCTGAGGTAGCACTAACATGCCTAGAGATTAAATTTTTGCTTCGACAGTCAGATGCAAATAAAAATGTTTACTGTGTGAGCTGCTCACTCATCACTCATCATAATACACCTCCTTGTGACTCAGACCATAACTCTAGTGACCAAAAAGAGTACTACAGAGGTGGAAAGACCATACACTTCTAAATATTGTCAACTGCAAACAGGCTGGGAAGAGTCTGCAGTGTCCATTTTCTTGTGTTGGAATGCAGCACTGAGGTCTGGCTGCTAATGGCACTTTGTGGTAAAGCTGACTGCCTGGACTCTGCTGGCCATACCCCTTGTTTTCAGCTTCTAAACTACAACAAAAAGCAATACATCAAGGATGCCCCTAATCTCCCCCGTTAATACAAGTATTGTCATTGCCACAGGCATCCTATCCAAGGATCACTGGAGCTGAAGGTGATTCATGTGGCTAAGGAAGAGAGGAGGGTTATGGCATAATCTGTGTCCTCACAGGGGCGGGTGACTTGTTAAAAAACCTCACAAATCACCACTTTCACTGACTGCCAGGTTTCTTTTCCCAGCTCCTCCCCACTCCACAGCCTAGGGTGAGATCCGTGGTGTTTGTGACAAATTTCTGAGTCACGGATGGCTGACCAACTTCAGAAGCTGGAGGGGTTAGGGTTAAAATAAGCTGTGTTGAAGATTCTTGGTGCTGAAAAGGCACACCTGAGGAGGACATCCACTGACCAGCATTTCTTTCCATATCCTTTGATACTTCTGCTGATTAACTCCATTTTAAATCAAAGCTGTTGAACTGTTCTCCAAAGTCTGAAAATTTTTTTTTTTTTTTTTTTTTTTTGTGTCACATGAGCAGGAAAATTCTTTTCTTGGAAGAGGACTCAGTAATGACTGGATCATGCAAGTGATACTTAGACCTTCCCAGCAACATTCCAGTATTATTTTCATGTTAAATCAGTGAGCATATTCCAAAGAGAGATTTGGAAAATAAAAACAAAGAAGGTAAAGCAGGTGATGGAATGCATTTTGACAAAAAAAAAAGGGAAGTTTTATTTTTCTTTCTCTAGAACTGGGAGTTACAGCTGATTTGGAATTGTTCCAATTGCTTTAGGTTAATATCTCTTGCCATCTGATGGGCAGTAAACTATATGCAAAATCACTAAGGAGACTGTAATACAGATGCTCCAAGAAATTGCTTTGCAGCTCCTGGCTTCCCATGGCAGGACAGTTGTGCCATGAGAGGTTCAGATTGGATATTAGGAAAAATTTCATCACAAAAAGGGTTGTAAAACATGGGAACAGACTGCTCAAGCGGAGACACCATTCCTGGATGAGTTAAAAAAATGTGTAGATGTGGTACTTGAGGACATGGTTTTATGGTGAAAAAGGTGGTCATGCAGGTTGGACTTGATGATCTTAAAACTTTTTTCCATTCTTAAGAATTCTATGATTCCTGTAAGCAAAGTATTCATGGCATGCAGTTGATTTTTTATCTGCAGTGGTACTGCCATCAGCATATTTTTAGCTGCCTTGCCTTAGCATATCTTTCCTTCTACTTTGTTATCATAAAACTTTTTACGTGTTTTGTGCAATCTCTCTCATTCTTTCATTGGAAGAGGCATAGTTAACATATTTGGCTTATAATTTGTCTAGCCCAGGTAACAATCTTTGGTCTTTAATGCTGGATCTTCTGAAGTAACAGCTTTATAGGAAACCCTGCAGATCCAGCCTTTTAGACCTGTGTAACCACATGACCAGTGTTTATTTGTTGTTTGTGAGCTCCTACAGCAATCTGCGGTCTCGTGTCTTTTGTGCTGTGGGTCTTGAATTCAATTGCTGCTGATACATGTGACATCTTGCTCAGTTTCCTCTCAGTCCCAACTCTCACAAGTGCAGAATGTTCTCCAGCCATCCACAGATGGCCTTGGTTCATGTTACACTGTTTTATCTTGTCTTTATACGTGCCACAGAGAATTACCGAGGCTCAAACAACTGCTGTACGTCAATCAGACACTTTTATTTAGCAGGTCATTTTTCTGTCTACTGTACCTTCCTGTGCTGATCTGGCTGACCTCACACCTGCAATTTAGAGCCATTTCCGCGAGGTCTTGAACCCTAGTTGTGGTTATTATGAACTGGTCAAAACCTTGTGACAAAAGTATATTTTGAGAAGAGTTAACACGTTCTTTTGATGATGAGTGCTGGTAAGTGAGGTATGGAGTGAGAACCTGCACATTCTGTTTTCAGCGTTCCTGTTGACCCTTTAAACAGGCACAAAAGACCAAGATTATTGAATTTAGAGGTGTTGCAGCTATGCTGAAGGACATGGTTAAACATAAGAGCCAGATGCATAGGAGAAGAGTATAAATAATAGAATGCAAGTCAGTGCAGACTTAATCAAAGTTATACATTTAAGCAGAAACAAAGAGTAAAAGCAGAATAAAGAACAGGCTGATGGCTAAATAAAAGGGTTTCAAAAGGATCTGGAACTTATGGATCCTAGGCTGAAAATGTATGAATTTTACTATATAGAAAGAAATATGGCCCAGGAGTCTATGGAAAGATTTTAAGCCAGTTTCAGCTGGAGTCAGCTGTGTCTCCTTTTAAACCCTTAATTTCAGAAGAAGCTGGGAAATAGTTGGTGAAGAAGACCCAAAAGGAAACCACAAAACAAATCTTGAAAAATTAATCTATGAGGAAAAGACAGAAAAACTCATATTTTCTTTCACGACATGAGGAGGGACCTGCTAATTAGAGATGTAGAGATAATCTTCAAATATGTAAAAAATTCTCTGAAGTGAATGGAAGGGCCTATTTTTTTCCTTTATGGTGGTATGATAGCCATGAAGTTGAAGAGGTGATTCAGATTAGGCATGAAGAAAAATGCTCTCATGATGGGTAGGGAAGAAGCAGATGGAGAAGCTGTGAGTTCCATCTCTAGAGGTCTTTAGAAGAAGACAAAACAAGAATATTGCAAATAATTATTGGCTCTAGGACAGAATAGTGAAGCAGATGATCTCTTCAGACATCTTTCAGCCCCTGTTTGTTGGTGCCACTGTGAATGCCATTGCCATTCTCTCAATTTTTCAAAATAATCAGCGATAAGGGTGCTCGGGTTCTCTCAGCTTAGAAAGGTGCCACACTTGTATCTAGTGCCACACTTACATCTAGTTCAGCACTTTATGGCTTGAAAAGTGTCTTTTGATTGAATGAAAATTTGATTTCTTGATTTGTGTTAACTATCACCATGTTTATTTTCAGCATTTGTGTTACATTGGGCCTGCTGGACTCAGCATAGATTAAGAAGCTATAAATATATATTTTTTTTTAATCTGTTCACAAATGTTCAGTTGAAAAAGAAAAGGCAGTTGGGGAGGGGGATTATAATTCTATTGGTGCCATTGTGCAAGTAACTATAAATGAGAAGTCAGCTGCAGTTGAAGGGAGCTCCTTGGATTCCTGTATCAGCTGAAAATCCAGGCTGAGTGTTGTGTTCCCTGGCAGAAATGCAGTGCCTGCAGTGGAGCTGGGAAATCAACCTCTGGGGGCTCAGGTTACTTTTGATGCTCTGAGCAAACAGCTCCATTCCCACAATGTTTCAGTGTGCAGGATGAACCGAGGAGACTCTTCTAAACTTAAATAAATCCACAGATTTTTTTTTAATGGTGGTGTTTCTATGTGAAATATTAAAATTCATAGGAAATGGGACATAATAGTGAAGGACAGGTCATGTTTTAGAAAGTTTTGCTCCCTAGAACTTTTAGAAGTCTGTAAGTAATTGGGTAGCTAGAGTAGTTCCTGATAAGAATTTGAGCATTTAAATAAATTTTTAGTTGCTAACAAAAAACTTCTAATTTTCTTTCAGTAATTTCTAGGAATAACACACCTATAGCAATTTTTGCCACTTGAAAGTAAATACAAGATTCATTGACTTTGGAAAAGGACTGTGGAGAATAGATATTTCAAATTAAATGGATTTTGTTTTGGTAAAATGTTTTTTTCCACTGAAATTACAATTTTCTAGAAAATACCAGTCTATTCATTTACCACTCCTGAATGCTGGAAATGAGAGGGTATTCAAAATACCTTAAAAAAGGTACATTCTTACTGTACATTAATTTTTAATGTACAGTAAGCACAGGTTTAATATGTATGAAATAAACAGTTCTGGTCTATGCACACATTTTTTTTATATTTTTTGTCATGTAAAAACTGCTTAATATACAAAACTTTTAGTAACTGTAGCTTGAAACTTGAACGGTAAAAATTCTCACGGCACTTTTTTTCCCCTCCCAGTCACAGGTGAACCATCATTCATCCAATAATGAAACTTATCAAGAAAGGTTGGCACGATTAGAAGGTGATAAAGAGTCACTTATCTTGCAGGTATGTCCAAAAGAGAGAAGAATTTTGTCTGCATAGTTGATATCCAGTGCATAAAATCTGAAGTGGCAGAATATTTTCTGTTAAACAAATGTTAGCAGGTCGCCAAACGTAGCTGATGTTTAACTGGGAATTAATTTGTAATCTGTATAATCTCTCTAAATGATTTTGTGATGGGGCAGCCTGGTAGAGGAGAGGGGTGTAACAGCAGAAAAAGTGGGGGGATGACAAAGGGATTAAAAATAATTCTGTCCCAGGCCACTGCTGGGATGGTGGTTCTCATTGTAGGTTTGCTAGGTTGTGCCAATTTTCTAGGTCCTGTGTGCCACCATTTTCAGTGAGCCAGAAGACTGGCAGGTAGATGGAACTGGTATTTTTCCTGTTTATGTGCTGTACCAAAATTGTTTACATCTTTGAAGAGCTTAACGGGGAGGGAAATGGGGACAGAGAAAATTTGACAGTAAAATGCATGTCTAAGCTCTTCCAGGTTTCCTGTTTCTCAGTTTACCAAGCTTTTTTTTCAAGATCCCATGTCCCATGTAAGCTCTCCTCCTGCAGAACACACGTTGCACAACTTCAAAAAAAAAAAACTTTTTCTGTGTATTTTTGCTAGTACTAAACTGTATATTCCGTGCTTTTTAAAAAGTGAAGCTGGAGATTACTTAAATGTCTTTGCATATCCTTTCCCTTCATGCTTTCAAATGCATATTATAAGCACATATATTTATATCAAACAAAGCTGAAGTCTGTTGGGTGGGTGTTCTCCCTGCTTTCAGTCACAAGTTTCTGTAAACATGTCTTGTCCTGTATGTTCTGCTCACACTTGTGTTCATTTACTGCACAGAAGCCTCACTGCTGTTGTTGAATAAACAATGAATGTTTTGAGACACAAGCTTTGGCTTGGTTGGATTTTTTTTCTTTTTTTCATTACTGTTAAACTAAATTGCTATTACCAAATTTAGGAAAAAAAAAAACCACCTGACTGAAAAACAGTCTTCTAGTTAGAATTTATGTGTGTGCTACAAATTCCTTTTGCAATTTATATTTATTAGAACGCGTTTTATTAATCAACTGTTTGTTAATGCTAGAAACTTGATCCTATTAGCAAAAGCAAACAGCTTCTCACACTGTACATTCATGTTTTGAATGCATGAGCAGCTCATGAGTGGAGAGACAATTGGGGGGCCAAATCCAGAGGTTCCATCCAGAGCTGAGGGTGGGACTGTGCACCTGTGAGGGTCTCCTGTGTTCCCCACATTTCTGTGCAGCTTCTGTGGATCTGGTGCTGATGGCTCCCTGCAGACTGTCCCAGGCTGCTGCTCAGGATGTGCTTTTCCTCTCTTTGTCCTGCAGATTTTCAATAACTATTTCTTCATCCACACAAACAGGTACCCAGGGAAGCAGCCAGCCAAATGCTGGTTTGTGACATGTTTTGGGACCTGCCTAGAGTTTTTCTTAGAAGGAATAGAGTAAAATCAGAACTGGAAAATATCTCTCTTGCAGTTTACTCCCATCACTTCCACCTCCCCATCAAACCCAAAGGCTTAGTCAATATTTATGCATTTTCCTTTCCCACTGCTCAGCGTTGCTGTGGAACTGCAAAAACCCCAGGCAAATAAGACAAAAAAAACTCAGTCTGGTAGGCGAACATCAACAACAACAAAGGTGCCAAGGTGGAGCTGGGTTTAGGACCTGGTTTACAGCAGCTTCTCTGTCCAGGCAGTCAAATATGAGGAGCAAAGGCAAGCCCCAGGCTGAGGTTCATGGCCAGAGGGACTTTGCTGGTGCAAAGCTGGGCGTGATCCGGGCAGGAAAGATGAGAAAGGAAAGGGAGCAGAGCACCTCTGTTCTGTGCCTCATGCTGAATTGCACCAGCCACTGGCCCATAGCTGCAGGCTGGAGGGAATGTGAGGCTGGGAGCACTCCAGCCTGGCCTCAGACTTTTAATCCTTTCTAACACTCCAATTTTAACTAAGTGCTCAATGCCCATCACTTTTACAGAAAGTATATTACCTACAGGCTGAGTCTTGCAGGTGTTGCACTCTTAAAGCAAGATGGAATTGCCAGCCTAGCATAAACTGGGATTTTGTTCTGGGTGCAGCCTACGGGTTCCTTGAAGAGTCTGGCAGATGTGATCCTGAACAGAGGGGAAAATATGAGCTCCAAGTGGCTGATGTGCCTCTCAGCCCAGCAGCTGGAACACCCAACACATGCTTCTAAAGCTGCTAAACTTTCACTAAATTCCTTTGCAGGTCACATTTAACATCCAGAGTTTTCTTTCCAGGTTGAAGTGGTATTTAAACCTAACCTGAAGCTCTAAATAAAGCTGATTTTCTTTCTCTGGAACTTGCATCACAGTGAAGGAGAGAATTCACTTTGCCCCTTCATTCCTTCTGACTTCACATGGGAGTTTTTTTGTGTATTATCCCTCATTTAATGGGAACAAAACAAAGTAGACAAGCAAGAAATTTCCTTGCAGAGAGTTCTCCTGCCCCAGCTTGGATGTGTCCCTCTTCCATCTGCCTCCACCCACTCCTTCCAATCATCTTTCATCCTGAGTTCAGCTGTACTCTAAGCTACAGACAACTACTTCTACATGAAAAAAAATAAAGTTTTTTCTGTTTCTTTTTTTTTTTCTGTGATTTTTTCCCAGGCATTCTTGACATTATGTCAGCAGGTAAAAGAAATACAGACATCTCCCTCCACAGCTTCCCTGAACTGAACTCAGTTGTTCATTGGGTTTTAGACATGCTGTGTAGTGGATGCATCTTAAAAGTTTCACTTCCACATACTGTACATTTTTTATTTTGTTTTATTAATAAAGATGTTGCAAGATTGGATGTGAGAGCATATATAAGTTTTTGTTCATGCATTTTCTTCAAAATCGAGTTTAAACACCTTAGGCTCCTTTGTTTGTTTTAGATAATATTTTACTAGAATAATCAAGGCTTTTATATAAGTAAATAGTCACAATGAATTAATGAGCATATGGTCTCCACTGGGTTTTTCCCCATATCTTTCTAACATCAGCCTGGGTGCAGCTTTTTCTGCTTTGCAAGTTTTGGGTTCAGCTGCTGGGCTTTTTGTATTGCACACTCACTTCTCTCTACCACCATTCCCACAGCTCTTTACCAGGATTGCTTATTGTTTCTTTTCCTGGGGTTCATTGTCTGTATCTCCCTGCTTTTACTTTCATGTTTTGGCTTGCCAAAGCTTGGGATTCTTTGTTGGAATAGAACTTTGCCACAGCTAAAACTTGCCTTTTACTCATTGCATTCGTTATAGCTTCAGAACTCTTTATTGATAGGTGATCTATCAATAAAGTCTTGTGCTTGTAAGAAGTAAAGTAACTTGTTGGGTTGGGAAGGAAGAGTTTTCCTGGTTATCTGTTTCAGGGAGTGAAATGCCAACAGCACCCAAAATAGCAATGCATGCTCCAAAACCACATACAATATTTCCTCTGTTATTGTTTGCTCCTTTCCAGTTTTCCGGACTTTTGTATGAAGGGACCCAATCTACCTGTAGGTAGCATTCCACCTCTCCTTGAAATGCCCTTTCTTTTTTATATCAAAACAAAACAGTTGCAGGGGAGGGGAGATGAGAGGGCGGGGTTGGAGTGAAACAGAGGTAAGACTGCAAAACCTCTGTCTTGGTAGAGCAGGTTGCTGCAGTGCACAAGATTATTAAAACATTGAGAGCTTTAAAAGGGAGCTTCTTGTCAAAACGTGCATTTGGATGTTATATGCATAAGGTAATTGAAACTTATTTACAGTCAGTTCAGTAGCACTTTGCTTCTCCTCTCAAATTACAGGTGAGTGTTCTCACAGACCAGGTGGAAGCTCAAGGAGAGAAAATCCGGGACTTAGAAATCTGTCTTGAGGGGCATCAGTTGAAGCTGAATGCTACAGAGGAAATGCTCCAACAGGTAAAAATCTGGATTGCAGACCTTCTCCAGAGGTGGGGTGAGCACACATGGTCAGCTTGTCTGCATGTGTGACTGCCTTTGGCAACAGGATAAAACAGAGAGGAAGAAAAAAAGCTTCTTTTATTGTTCTCCTCCTTCTTTGCACTTTTTTTTTCCCCTCTCAATAAATGTTTCTTTGTTTTCCTGTTGCAGAGAAGTTTTACAGGCTGGTTGCATAATGCTGTACGTGGCAGCATGTAAAATGAAACTATTTGTCTTATTTGAACTGTGCTTATTTGGACATGGCTGAGTAACTGGTTAGACAGGTTAAATGTATCTAATACATGTAGGAGTTATAGAATTAAGAGGTTTTATTTAAATGCCTTCTGTTTTTCTATGCCTTTGAAGTTGAACAAGCAGCAGTTTGAAATGAATTACTGTATCAGGTTCTGTTCTGTAACCATTTTCTCTTAACTTCTGAGCTTTCCCCTTATTTTGATACAAGAAAATCAGTATATAGAGACTTTTTTTTCATTATTTCAGTCAACAGTTTCAGGCTATGTGATTTAATTTTTGCTCTTTGATGTTCTGTGTTGAGGGAGCAGAGCAAATGATAAATTAAATATGTCACAGAACTTGCGGGTCTATTGATGCCGAAGTCCTTTCCCTGTGCAATTTTCTGTTGTTACAGATGCAAATCACCCACTGTTAATGCAGTACCAAATAAGATACCAAAAATACATTTGAAACTGTAAATAAGCCTCAAAAATCTATGCCAGAAATTTTTTAGGATAGGTACTGTTCTTGATGAGCTTAGTTCTTCACCCCACACAAATATTTTGTGTTACAAATTTGCTATTTTAGTCCGTGTGAGACAAGCCTTTTTATTAACTGATGGTAGCTTTAAATTATGATAAAGATCCTTGTGCACATATATGAAAACAGCAGCAGTTTCTAAAAGATAAAATTATATCCTAAACATTTTAAATTATAATTCTCAGAGGTTCTTGAAAAAAACTTCCATATCACACAGTCCAAAATGCTTCCAGCTGGGAAAGGCTGTATTCTGAAGGCACATCTTCAGAAAGGCAAACAGTGAGTGCATGTAATTTTACAGTGGAAAACTTGAAGTGGAACTCAAATTATTGAGTTATTGCAGTAATTATTTAAGTTGTGAAAATCTGGTTTCAGGCTCCAGGAAGGAATTCACAACAGGGAGCAGAAGCTCCCTGCCTCTGTCTAAAGCTAGACAGGTTTTCTCTGACTTCTGCTGAAACTGCTTATTCTTTCTCTGACTTAAAATGTTTTGCCCAGATATTCTTCTGAGGAAGCTGTGAACTTAAAGCCTTATTTACCAGAACACTGAGGCATCTGAAAATAGAATATAATGTTGCAGGAACATTGCCATTTCAGTGAAAATGGTTGCATCTGCTTGTCTGGCCTTAGGCACATGCACGAATTGCTTACAAAGCTGATCCTGAAGTGATAAGCTGCAAAAGACTGTACCAAAGCTAAATAAGTCAGAGAATTTCCAGATATGTCTAAAATAAGCCTTAAATCTAAATTTTGGGATAACTTTCAGCAGCTGTAGTTGTTGTTTTTCCCAGTAGATAGTGGGATATGGGAAATCCAAGTTGGATCTTTCAGCAGACAGGGAAGTTGTACATTTGTTCTCTCAGCAGAGGATCCTATTTAATATCATTTATTTTGAATGTTCTCTTCTCCGTGTTGAAAATATTATTCCCTTTGGGGGATGAGTTGAGATTTGGGCAGAAGAGAATGACCTGATTGTGTGGTGATCATGATATTCATGCCAGATATGCGGCCAGTGGACGTTTCTGCAGATAATTTGTCAAAAGTAGAGTGACTGTGTGGCTTCAGGGGTTTCAATAGATAAATCAATCAGGTTTTGGGGGGATTTGAGTTCATATCTTCTCAGCCTGCAGCTGCTGCTGGTGTCCTGCTTTTCAGAATGACTTCTGTTACCCTCTTGAGACGGGGTCTAGTGTAAATTATTTCATGGTTCTGTTTCCTTATTTATAATATATTGAACTCCACTGATTTTTTTGGCTTTGTGAACTTAAGTCAGCTGCTTCGTATAAGTGGAAAATGGAACAATAAATATAAAGCCCTGTCTTTTTAATTTCAAGAACTAGAAAAAGAGTGACTCATAATTAGTTCTGTGCAAAAAATGCTTAAATAAAAAAATATATAAACTTTGAGATAACCTAATGATGGTATCTGGAAGTTCCACAGCAGAAAGGGTATCTAATGCCACCCTGCAAAGTAGTTTTTGCTGAATCTGTGCTAGCAGAGACTTGTCAGGGTGGGGTTACTGGCAAAAAACCCTTCTGGCTTATGATTTATGCACCGTTGTTTTGAACCCTGCTACAAAGTGATCGTGGAACCACTTCTGAAACAGCAACTGAAATAAAAGTTATAACATAAAGTGTCTGTTCAGCATTTTGGGTGGGCATCTTGAATTGTGGAGTAGCCGCAGCAGGGGAGAAGGGAAGAAAGCTGCTCCTTCCATCCTCCTCCCTCCTCCTGACCGTGTTGCTTCTGGCACTGATGGGAGCCTGTCATGCTCAGCAAACCTTCTCCTCCATGACTGTGAGAAAACTCACCTGGGCTTTAGGAGGAAGGGGCTGGTTTTGTGCTGGCTGTGTCAAACAGCTGACAGGAAAGGTCAGGGTGTGGCAGGAGGGCAATGGAGGGATGTGCTTTGACCTCACTGTTTATGGAAGCACAGCCAAGGAAAATCCAGCTGAGCAGCATTTGAGCAATGAGAGGATCCCGTGTGAGAGATGCAGAGATGCCCTGGTGTGCACAGGTACAGATACTGTGATGCTTAAGGCATCAAACCCTACCTTTTACTTTTGTAAGGACACTTTTTCCACCACGGATTGTAACGAAGAAAAGTATTTTTCCACCTTGAAGGTGTCTGCGTTTTCTTCCTTCAAGAAAACAAAGCAGGCCTTTTCAAAACTCACAGAAGTCAATGGCAAAACTTTAATTCAGTCCTGACGTATAATTCAGGTTTGGGCCAAGAAACAAGGTCATCCTTCATAGTAAATGGTAACAGAAAATTTTCTGCAACATGGCTGGTAGCAAGACACAAGTTTAATTTCATGGAATTACCTTCCAGTGGGGTGTCTGTCCTGCTCCTGGATGTGTGAAGGATATGGAAAGCCTGGCCTGTGTGAACAGCTGCCTGCCTTTCCCCTTGGCACATTGCAATGGAGATGTCCAGAAGTAAAATTAAAAAAAAAAAGTCCTACAATTGTCCTAGGGAAACAATTTATTCTGTGACAGCCCATTTCCAGTATATCAACTGCTTTAAATTGTAAAGTTACAGCCAATTAGAGAGAGCAATGATGTGTGTGTGTGTGTGTGTGTGTCTTGTTCTAAGTTACTTTGTGCCATTACTAAGTTCTTTCTTCCAGTCAATTTTAATAAATAATTTTTTTTTTTTTTGGGAAGAGAGTAGGCCTTGAGGGAATCTCCTATCAACATGCCGAGGAATTGGAAAGCAGAAGTAATTTTTGCTCCATAAAGTTGCCTAAACTGTCCCATAACAGAGAGTACCAGCCATGCCTAATGTGAACATATCAGTGCTGTGGAATCTGTGCTGTCAGGCCTCACAGCTGTGTCATGTCCATCTGAAAAGTGAACTTCTGCACACACAGATTTCACCTCCACGGTGCCTTTGCGTGCATTTGTTGGTAATTGTCATGAGTAAATATCTAGTTTGTTACCTCTTTGCTATTCCAGAGCTGCATTTTATTCGGTTAACAGACAGCAATTTCCATTGGTGCTCTCTGGCAGAAGGGGCAATAGTTTGCTTAGCCAAGGACAATTCTGGTCTGGGTGGCAGGGTCTTGTACCTGAGCCCAACCAAATCCTAGGTGTGGTCTGACCACGTCCTTCTGCCTTCCAAATAATTCCTGACACAATCTAGGGGATTCTGGTTGGATGGTTTTGTTGTGTGAACACAACTGTGTCTTCAATCAAGTGAATTCTCTTGAAAAGCACGAAGGACTTGGGTTTAGGATTGTTTGTGCCTTAAAAAAAACCACACATAAAACCTGAAATGCTTGGGTGTAAACAGGAGTGGATCTCTGTTCTGGCGTCAGTTTATGGCCCACTTCTGTCTGAGTGCAAGGGCCCGAGGAAGGTGTGCCAGACAGTAGAGAACCTTTTTAAAAACTGCATTAAAAGCATGCAGGGAGGAGCTGTATCAAAGTAGGAACTTGAATCCAGCACTGTTCAGTGTGTACCTGCTCTGGTTTTGCAGCTGTCTCATGCTCAGGGAAGCCAGAATCCTGCCTTGGTTGCAGGGTATAAATCTGGTGTGTATCTGTTTGCTCCTCAGGAACTTTGCTGGCTGGCAAAGACCATTCCTTCAACTTTCAGTTGCCTGAGTTATCTGATCCTAGATGAATTTCAGCACTTGTTTATAGCATGCAGGAGCTTCTTGCCAGCAGCTGGCTTAGTGTTTCAGATTTTGAAGTGTGCTCTGTGCTGCTCTGGTTGAGCTCTAAGGATTTCAGAGCGTGCTCTCAAGCTGTGCAGCTTTATTTCTCCAGGTGAGCACTGCACTTTGCTCTTTTGGAGTTAACATGGGCAGAAATCTGCTCCTCGGGCAGATCCAAGGGCTGGTCAAGTTGGCAGGGCTATGGGAAGCTCTGTCCCTTCCCTGCCTTAACCATATAATGGGCAAATGATGAATTGGAGGGCTGTAATTCCCTGCCTGCTACTGCCTTGCACCATTTCATGGTGATTGCACACGTACATCGCTCTCAGCTGTGCTTCCAGCTAAGCAAATATCTTATTTCTGCCACAGCTGACACACAGCACTTGAGAAGTGCAGTTCTCATTAGGGGGGCTCCTGGCTGCATTTTGCTTCCCAGGTAGGTAGCTTGGTCTGTCTGTCTCTCTCAAGGTTTTTTATAAGGGTGAAAAGTGAGGGATTTTTCTAATATTGTATTTTGTGTGGTGCAAAATGGAATCTTTGGTTGTTTTTTTTTTCCCTCCTCACTTGACTAAAATCTCACTTATGGTTTCTCAATCAGTGTATGGCATGATTGTTTCCTCTGTTTTGTGGAGAGCTAAATATCCTGGAATTTTCTGTGCTTGCACCTTAGAGCCTAAAAAATTGTAATATCCTCTTTTCAAGCTATTTTTGTCACGTTATATTTATAAACTGTTTTATAAGGATTGTATATTTCCAAGAAAACTAAATGTGAGAGTGAGATACACAGCATGGGCTACAGCTTCATTGGGAGTACTGGAAAAGTTAAGTACTTTAGAAATATACAGTGTGAGTTTTAAAAAGTGTGTTGTGTTTGGAAATAGTTTGCTACTCTTTGCTCTGTCTGGTACACATATATCATCACTTCTGCATGCCTCCTCAATTTTTAAAGTTAAAAGTTGAGTTTAGAAAGGTAAATTACACTTACATAGTATAATGTATAGTACATTTTAAAATTAAAAACAAGTATCTTGTTTCTAAAGAAGACTCCCTAGGATATGTTCTGTATCTGTTGTGTTTTTCAGCTAAGATCCTCCTAAAGCTGCTACAGCCTAAATTACCATCTTGCCTGTCTTATATTATCTTTTTTTGCTTTCAAACCAATAACATAAATTTGTATTTTCTTTTCTTACAATTGCATATTTATTCTGGCTGAATTCAAGTTGCATCATACCGCTGAAATACACTATAATTTCTCTGTAACAAAATGGTTCACATTCTTAATGAGCTGTTCGCTGCGAGCATCTGCTTGAAGATGAAAATAATTGCTTCCAGATGTTCCCATTTCAAGAGGAGACATTTACTTTAAACGGCACTTGCTTTCAAAGCACAAGTTAGCTCCTCTGGATGCAAGAGGAATTGTCAGCTGTTTTAAATCACTGGAGCTCCATTGAAAACAAACTAGGGGTAGTTAGCTGGTTTGCCTATTTTAAGTCACGAGATTTATGCCAGTTTACTCCAGCTGAGAATCTGATTCCCCAGTGTCAGAGCAAATTGTAAAATTTTGTTTGAGCTGAGTAGAAGCAAAGCAAACCCAAGCAGCTGCCTTCCTGCTCACTTGGACCAGGTAGTGCCTCCACGTTCACACAGGGCTCCTGAACTTGGGCTGAGAGGAGTCAGTGTGGATTGCTCTCCCCTGCATAAGAAGGGTAATTTAGGGGTCTGTAGGAAAAATAAGAAGTAATGCCAGATGGTGCACTCACAGGACAGATCTTTTGTTTAAAATCCCTAGAGGGATGCTGTGGCTCCTTGCCTTATTAAGAAATATTCCTCCTATATCATGGAACACCATATCAGTGCCCAAAAAAATTCTAAATGTTGTTTTAGCTCAAGAGTGAATAGAGTCTGTCCATGGGGGCAGAGTTGCCTCATCCTGCTCTTCTTTTTGATGTTCAGTGGCTTTATTTCGTATCAAAGCTCCCATTTTTAACTCTGCCTTGACCTGCAGCAGTCTGCTATCTTAACAGCTGTGCAGAGCCTGTTCCAGTCTGGACTGGGAGGTGCCTCTGAAACTCCTGCAAATTAGTGTTATTCTGCAAGACAGAGGAGCTATTTATAATTATAATTGTAATTTGTAATCACCTGTGTAGAAAGCAGCTCCTCCTGGGATTTCATTAAGTGACTGCCTCTTAGAATGCTTCAATTAGAAAAAGTCAGTGCAATATCTTTTCCTGATTAGTGCATGATTTATTTCATTCGGAGAAGACAAAAAAAGAAAAAAAAAACCCAAAACCATGAGGCTACATTTCTGTTTATTTTCCCATCCATCCACAAATGTCATTGCCAATGTCAGCAGGAATGGGCATGGCATTGGGAATAGTGGGTGGCTTAGATAATTGGTGTTGCAATACAGATGAAAGTTTAGTACTATTTTTAATTTGTGCAGTATTCCCCACCAGACTAAAATAACTTACATGTAGAGCAGATTTTGAAATAAACATTAATTCAGTAATCTTTGAAGTAACCTTTGTGGATTCTCCAAGCCATGGTTTGCAATGTGCTGTACAGTCTGGGACAGAGGAAGAGATGAGAAAAGGCTGCTGGACATGGTGATTTCTGATCCCTTAACAACATCAGCACAAATCCAGATTAACTGTGGCAACTTCAGTTAAATCAATGCCATATAACTCAAAGCACAGTCTGCTGTGATTCCTCGGTGTGATTCATATGATCAACACACTAATGGGATTTATGAATTATCATAAAATCTTTTAATCATTTGGAAGCCTAGATTCTTTCATTAAAAATCCATTTGGAGCTTGGAAAACTAAGTATGAATTTTTCAGTAAAGCTTAAAGTCCTGATGGGACTTTTTTATTTTTGAAAATGGAGGTGAGAGAGGCTTTTGATATATGTAATACTCTCTGTTAAATTTTGGATGGTTTCTTGCCTTGGCTTTCCTGAAAAATGAAATAATCAATGAAGGTGTGAATGTGACCTTTCTCCAAACACACTGACAGGACTCCATCCAGAGCATTTCTGCTCTGCAATCTGCAAAACAAACTTGGGGCACACAAGCAAAAGCCATGAGCAGTTGTTTCTCCTTACACTGTTTCTTAGTTTAGACACTGCCTTGTAGACTCCAGTTAGGACATTTCTTTCACTGCAGTTCCCTCCACACTGTGCAGCTCTCAAAAGCCATCCAGTACTACATGGTGTAAGTTACTATTTATTGGTGTAGAGGTGTTGCTTGCCTCTGCTACTCAATTTGGGTTAAGGTGCTCATTCTGCAATACATCCTTTGTTGGGTAACACGTGACAAGAAGGTCTGCAGGGTAATCCTAAAGAATAACTTTGGCTGATGAGTGTTTTAGGAAGACGCCAACTCTTTTGTAATGTGCCATTATGTAGGTTTAGGTTTGTTCAGCCTCAGTGTTGTTTTTGGTTTCATGTCTAGCCCAGGGATTAATTTTACCACACATTTGCTTGAAATAAGGAATGGGACACGATGGTTTGGTGATTAACAGAGAACATTTAGGTGAAAATAACTGCAGAAAAAACTTGAGAAACACACTAAGGTTTGTACTGAGGCTTTAATATGGGCCTGCAATAATACACATGGCAGTCTATCAGTGCTCACCTAAATAACTGGGGAAATTGTTCTGCTTTGCTTTCAGGAGCTGCTAAGCCGCACATCGCTCGAGACTCAGAAATTAGATCTGATGGCTGAAGTCTCAGACCTGAAGATTAAGCTGGTTGGAATGGAAAAGGAGCAGAGTGAATATGAAGAGAAACAGAACAAAGCTGAGGTGAGTTTCATTCTTTGTTTTTATTGTTTTCCATGTCTGTGGTGTGCTGTCACACACCTGAGCTTTTGGGCTGAAAGCAGCAGGGAATAGGATTTCCCATGCCTGCAGCACAGCCCCTACCACCCATCTATGAATTCAGTGATGAGTAGGATTAGGCATTTTCAGCATGCAGTTTCTTTTCCTCTCTCTCATCATACTTCAGAGGTTGCTGTTTGGCTTTCATCAAGGCAGAGTCCCTTCCAGAAGCATTTATTGCAGTTCCCTTAACCCTTTCCTTTCCCTGGGAGCTGGACTGGCATGGCTGTGCCAGGCCTACCAGAGCTCTCTCCTCATTTTTGTGGCAGAAAAGACTCAGCATAGTAGTGTCAGGGGTGCCACAAGCACTGAGATCAGGGATTTTAATGTATTTTAAATGGCACATGGGAGGGAATTTGCCTCAAACGTGTCGTTCCCTTTGTGGCTACATAATAAATAGTGAAAAAAAAATATCATGGGCTGGAGGCAATTCCAATTGCTCCCTTTCAGATGTGGAGAGCTCTGGACATCAAAGGAGCTTTGGGTTTTGCTGTATGGGTTAAGAAAGAGAGTATGAAACAGGGAATTCATCTGAGCAACATCCATATCATGGTTCTGAGCAGCAGGTGGGATCTGGGAAAGAAAGCAATCGTGGAAGAGAGAAATTCATACAAATTGCCATGTGTTGCTCTACTCCGTGGTCCCGTAAGGGGACCTGCTAGCAGGAGAGGACTGCCTGGAAAGAGAGGATTGCTGAGTCTGAGATTTATACATTGCTGAGTGGGAGGGGAAAAATAAACAAAAAACACACCCAAACTTTGTTCCATATTGACTTAGGAGGATTTGAATTTGAAGTCCAGGCAGAATTAGGAACTGTTTGCTCTCCATAACTCTGCCAGTGGAATAGGTGCTAACTATGCATCAGTACTTTGCCTGCAGTGACGTAGCTCATTTGGGGTGTGTTTGCTTTCAACTTATTTATTCTCTGAAGTTTTCTTTAGAGATTCAAAGATAACATAAAGAGAACAATTTCTGGCAGAGCTTACAAGCCAGAGAGGCACCAGCTGCTGCTGCTGTTTTTACCACCTGTGGCCCTTCTTGAGCTCTTTCAGGCATAATTGCCAGTGCCTTGTGTACAGAGAGAGCCTGAGCATTCTCAAGCTACCTGAAAATCTGAACAGGATGGCTGCAGATGGCAGCTTGCTCCCAGTGTGGAGTACAGGGCTGAGGATGCCTAAATTATTGCAGGGCATGGACAGCCAGCCTGGCTCCTGGAAAGCAGCTGGGATTTTGGGTGCATTTTTATGGGCAGGACTTTTGAGTGCCTTGGAGGTCTGGGAAATTCTGCTGCTGCTGCTGCAGTGAGGTTTGTGCCCCCTTGGGTGGAAAAGTTGAGCTTTAACAGCCTGGATGCCTTTATGGTGTTGCAAAGCGATAGGACACGTTGCTGCTGAGATGGAAAAAGGGATTCTAATCTGATGGAAAAGTTGAGAATCGTTGAGTGTGTGCTGAATTATTAACTACCCCAAGGTGTGATTGGGTTTCTGGCATGTTGGAAGTTGCAAACCTTCGCGTGTGGCAAAGCAAAGTGGGTGTTGTAAGGAAAGGTATGGGACACAAACAGCATTTTTGGTTTGCTTGTCGAGTGATTTGTGTATCTATTTCAGATTCTCCTGGATAAGCATTAATCCTGTTTATCAGGAGTTGCTTTCAATCAAATTAGATGCTTAGTTGAATTCTAATGCTTTAACCCTATTTCTGCTCCTTTTCCTGTAAATTATACTAATTTTTCAATGCAGACATGATTTCAAACATCAGAATGAAATTTATTGATGTTCTTTACATTATTAGACTACAGCTGCTTAAATCTGGTAATATTTTGAGTGTCTTCCTGAACTCTTTGCCTCCACTGCTCAACTACATCTTTCTAATGAAGAAACCACTTTGATAAAAACAAACAGTCTACTTGTAGTTTGCTCTTGGTTTTGGCATACAGTAGTTAAACCATTTTAAACAGCTTGTTCAGATACTTCATGGTCAACCCTGCTATTTCTAAATATAATAATGGGGCTTAAAAAGTTTAAAATTAAATGTGGCATTGCAGGATCATTCCACTCAACCATGTTTTCTCTCTATTCTAATTTTGTGTCGGCTTATTTCACAGCAGCTGTTTCCAGTCACTTAGAATTTATCTATAGAATTATTTTTCTGATTGGGCTGGGAGGAAAGAAAGCAAATTAAAACATCCTTCTAAACATGAGTTTTAATGTGTAAGATTGGTTTCAATTTATCTTGTGCAGCTGTCATTTAGGTTTGGTTTTAGTGAGCAATAAAGAGTTTATCAAGCATCTCTAACCTCCTCTCAAAGGTATCGATTTCACACTGAATGCCACTTGTCTCTGGCTCTTCAAAAGTACATACTAAATATAAAGTTCCATTTATTTATATATATTGCAGATAGGCCAGGAGAATAGCTGCTTGTACATGGACTATGTCGCTCCTGGATTTGTCATTTTAATTCCTTTTCTGAGGAATAAATCCTACTTTTGACACAGTAATGCTATGAAGGTTTCTGGATTCTGACCTGAAGGGATTGTGTAGATTTTCTCTTACCTGACAAGCCTCAGAAATTTAGAAAATGTGTTTTTCTTAATGTAGCAAGGTATGAGGAAGCAGCATTGTCATAAGATTTATGGCTGCCCAGATGTCTGCTCTACCTGAACGTGGACAAAAGAGACTTTCTGTCTGTCCTGCTTCTTCCTTTTGTAGCATGGGATAAGTCTGTGGGTTTGCCTATAAGCTGCTGGCAAGTATTTTTTGGCTCTTATAACTTCTGAATTAAATATCTAGTGCAAAGCTACTTGCAGTTCCAAAGAAACCTGAGTCAGTGAGGCACTGACTCCCTCTGGGGAGTCTGGTGTGCTGTCTCATCTGACTCAAGGTGTTGTAGTTAGTGTTAATGAATGTTCATGCTGGGAAAGATCCTCAAAAAGGCCTGTTCTGCCTTGAAACTGGAAAAAATTGCAAAGGCTCAAGCTGGAGTTCCATGGGGATAAGGGTTTCTGTCGTTTCTGTTCCATCAAGCTGGCCCTGCGGGGTCTGTGGACGTTTCCCTTTCCCCTTTTCCAATAAGACAAAACAGAGGCAGCAGCATCCAGAACCTGGTGTGGGTTAACTGAGCTCTTGCCAAAGAGGAGCACAGACCAAGCCTTGGTGCTAGAAGAGAGCGAGGGAGGTGGATGTGAGTGTCCTGCCAGCTCCCATGCCCAGCTGGTGCTGCTCTGGGAGGTACCTGATTGTGGAGAGGATGGTAAAAAAGCAAATCTAATCCTTCTTTATGTCCATTAAAGACTTACTGGGTGAAAGAGGATGAGCATCAGACACTGTGATCCTAATTGAGCATAATATGTATAAAGTAAAATGCATGTAATGGCTTTGCTGAATTTCATCTTAAACAGTGAGCTAGAAAAATGTGTGAAACTCTTCTGTATGACTTAGGGGAATCTTTGTGAATGTTTAAAATTGCCTGCGAATGCTGTTATTGCCCTGTCCATGCTATTCCCTAGCTCTAAGACTCCTCATTTTACTGTAGAATTGAGGTTACAGGAGGATTGTTGAGGCAACTCTAATGAAGAAAATAATTTTAAAATTGTTTGCCATGTCATCTGTTGTTCTATCCACCAAAATCTTTTTCTGTCCCTTGAAAGATGGATTAAGCTCCTCAAATTTGTTCCACTTGAGAAACCACAAAACTTATGTTATTAGTGTCCATGAAAGCTAAGAGAAAATCACTTCAGACTCTTAATACCTGAAACAATACTCAGTGCTATTTGCTACAGAATTGGGGAATTTAGGCGAAATATCTTATGGATTTTTATACTTGACTTTGGTTTGCTTTCTAAGCTGGATTTTTTGGTGTGTGTGTCACTGATACACGCAAGTCCAAGAAGCTGACCAGCAAACTGGTGCACTTTAAAATAATGACTTTTTCTTCTGTGTTATCCTCCTGATTTCTCCTGCATCTGTTGCTTAACTCCTCCTCCACGTCAAGATCCTGCCCAGACAGAGAGAGAGAGAGAGGAAATGGAGTTATTTTTCTGCCCCATGCTAGACCTGGAAACAGAATTACTTTGCTACTGAATGCTGTGTATAAATTATGAAAGAGCTCCAGCTCCAGCTGAGCACTTTGCAGTTTCTTCCTACTGGATGATTTGGAAGTGCAAATGAATGCAATCAACTCCCATTTCAGCAAAAGTGTGCCTGTGAGCCAGCATATTAAAATATGTTCCAAATGATCCCTCACATGACTGTAAAACTTTCCAGAAAAAGTTTCTGATCTTAACTTCAGAGTCAGAATCATGAATTGGTCTGGAATGTAGATTCTGTTCCATGTAAACTGTGGCTTTGTGCAATAGACATTTACTTTATCAGAAAGGAAGCACATAGTCTGTCTTTTTTTTTAGTTTGCTTTTTATGTGCTTCACGTGGTTCTTTGTGCTGCAACTGTAGAAATATGTTCTTTGCATCATTTTTTTTCCTCACCTGTCTTTTCTTTTTGTTTTTTTTTTTCTCCCTTTCCTCCCATGTTTTCAGTCAGTAGTGAACCTGATCAGTGACCTACAGGAGCAGATGTGTAGACTGCAGCTGGAAATTAATAGTAGGATCCAAGAAAGAAAGTCTCAAGATAGGAAAGCAGACTTGACCCCTAATGGTCCTCAATCTGGTGCAAGATCAGTAGAGCCTCTGGGCCAGAAGAATTGCTCTCAGTGTGAAGTATGAGAAGCTCCCCTTGGCAGAAGCCTCTGTATTGCCTCTTCTCTCTCTCGCAGAAACTAAATTCCACTAACCAGAGCTGCCTTGGGAATGTTTTGGCATTAATCTTTGTGGCTTTCATTAGCAACGAGTGAGAGTGCCATAAAAAATGACCAGGAAAAAAAAAATCTCACCCCAGACTCTTCACCCCAGTTACTGGGACAAATTTGGTCTCCATTGATGGCTGAGTGCTAAAGCATAGAAATCTGTAAAACCCAATTGCCCCTTTCAGATTTTTCACAGTTTCCATTTCACTTGTAAGTCTGCAGCGCTGGTGGGGTGTGGGTTTTTTGGATTTGGGAGTTGAGATTTGTCTGATGTGCAGCATGTTTTGGCATGGTTTGGTAGTTTGCTACTTTTCCTCATGATGATGCCACCCCAGCTGTGCTTGATGGTGTAGCCTAACCAGTCCTCTGAACACAGATTATTGATTCCTGGATATCTTAAAAGCTTAACACAGGTATAAAATAATTTCAGCTAAGAATCTCTGACATATGCCCTTTTTTTCCACTGAAAAGAGCCATAATAAAAATAATCTGCTGGTACTTTTAAAATAGCAAATCCAACACGGTTTTATTCCCTGATATTAGCAAGTACCAGAATTTACATAATAAATCTTGGTTGTATTTGATCAAAAATATGTCACATGGAAAAACAAAAGCTACTTTGCATAAATGGCTTGTTATCACTGAAGATGGAATGATACTGGTATGCCTAGAAAAAAAAAATTTAATACTTGATTTCAAATCAGATTATTTCCACATCTCTTCAGTTAAAATTTGCATGCCCAGAACTCATAAGTAATCTGCTTGTATTGTGAGGGAATTTTTCAGTAACTTCTCTCATAGGTTTATATTATAAAAATAACTATCCTGTGTGTTACACCTATTTTGAAAATAGTGCTCTTATTTCTGGGCTTGTTTTTGTGCAGAACTGCTTCATGGACTATTAGAACTGCATGCTGTAGGTTGAAGAAATAATCCGAGAGTCAAATCTAGGAGTCATTCCTAATAAATCTTAATGGAATCCAGGATGCTAGTGTGGTGCTTAATGTATATTCTGAACAGGAGTCCAGAATTGGGTTACTCATTCAAACTTTGCCTTTCCTTAGTTCATTTTAAGACATTTTGTCTTGTCAGAGCCCCATCAAGTTTTTAATAATATTGTCCTTTAGAATGAGCAAGATACAATTCTATCAAGGAATGGGAGAAGGGACATTTAAGGGACAGTTTCTTAGAGCAGGTCACAGTTTTTAGTGTGGCAGTTTAATGTTGAATTCTGTGTGGTTCATGCATGATCTGTAATTCAGAAAAATTAATATCTGCCAGGAAATCCTTACCTTTAATTTCCTTTTTCCTCTGCAGGGTTTGTTACAGGAGCTCAGACACCTCAAAATTAAAGTGGAAGAACTGGAAAATGAAAGAAATCAGTATGAGTGGAAATTGAAAGCAACTAAAGTAAGCACAATCCCTGGCATTTTCTAATGACAGACTTCTATCAGCTGGGAAGGGATATGCTCCATTTGTCATCAATATTTACTTTTCTGACATTAGCCTTGTGGCAGGGTAGCTATGAAGTCAAGTTGCCTTTAACCATCTTTGGAATAAATACCTTGGTTTGAAGGTGGCGTAGCTTTCTTTGTGCCTTTAGCTCCCTCCATGCAGTTTTCAGTCTGGTACTTATTGCAATTCTTATTTTAGGAAACCACAAAAGGCATTTTGACTTGCAAAGAGCTGCTTAGAGTAAAGGCCTCTTCGAAGGCTTCCTGCCCTTGATTTGTATAATGGTGACAAAGCTCTGTGGGATTTACTTTCCAGCCTGAGGAGACATGCAAAGTTTGTTGGGTGTTTGCTTACTATGGAATTTGTTTTCATAGACATTAAGCCCAAAATACACCATTAGATCATCTGCTTTGACTTTGTGTATATCACGCTGCATGGCTGCCTTACACTTTTGTTGACCTTAAGTCCTGCAAAGCTGTTGGATCATAATCTGGAGAAATTTGACATGTCAAACATTTAATAATTTTCCCCAGCAGTTAATTTTTCTAATGGAACATTCTCACTGTTATTTCTAGTTGTAATTTTTATCCCTTTTCCACTGGATTAAAAAGCACCGTACAATTTTTCCTCCTTGTGCTGTAATCACATCTCCTTTCATTTGTGTAATAATCCCTGTTGATGTGAGTGACTGACTCTTGACTTGTGATTGAATCTTGGAGAAACATTTCAAATTATTAATCTGAATTTTCTATTTAATGCTTGATAGCTCGATCCAGACATGACGAACAGTTATTATTTGTATTAGCATTTCTTTCTTTTGAGAATTCTTGGATGAATAGCAGAATGTTGCTGTCATGTCTTTTTTCTCATTAAGATAATAGTTCTCCAATCCATGAAAATGTTTTCTCTGACGTCGTGGAGATGAACAGTCTTTGGGAAAATATTTTCTCAAGCAGTGTGTGGCCAGCTGCCAGGACAGATAGAAATAATGGAAAATGTAGGAGCAGAAAGAGAATAGTAAAGAAGAATCATAAAACCCACTGAGGGAAAGAAGATGCCAGACTGGAAAGGAAGAAAAGTACAAGGAAAGAGAGAGGAAGCAAAAAATAAAAACAACCAGAGATGACAGGAATTAGGCATTAAGGAAAAAAAAAGAGCTTTTAAAAGAGCTTTGAGATTGAGTAGACCAGGGGAGGAGGCAAATCCAGATCTGATATTAAGAGGTCTGCAAGCTTTTGTCTTCCTGTTGTTCCAGCTTCTTAGATGAGAAATTGGAATATATCCATGGCTGGATATAAAAAGCATATTAGTCAGAGGGAAGCATGGGAGCCCTTCAGAGATGCAACAAGGCAGATTCTTCTATTCCACGTGGAATTTTAGGCAGAGCAGTGATGCTACCCTGCAATTCAACTGCTTGCTTCCTGGTGAAAATAAGTTTCTGTGTTAATTAATCCATGTTTCTCTCTGTTTGGATAATGTTTGGAGGTTTGCATCTTTCCTGCTTTATTTTAATATTTTGAGAGGCTGGTCAAATATTTTTTTATCCAATATTCAATATTTTTTTATTAATTTCAATAATTTTTTGTTCCTTTTTCTTTGCTTTTTTTCCTTCCCTTTTTCTCCACCTTTTTTTTTTTTTTTTTGTCCTTCATCTGCAGGGAGGCTTGGTGGGCTTTTATAGGGGAAATGCAGAATGTTGACACACAGAGGCTTTGAGAACTCTGAAGAAAATCTTATCAAACTGCTGACTTACTAAAATATGCTGCAAGCAGTTTTTCTCATAAATATAAAAAACTGATTAGAATCACTGCATTTCAAGCTGAAAAAATCACAGAATTCTTCTTCCTCTGTCTCATTGAGCTTTTTCATGTGAGATTTTCTATCCAAATCTAGTGGCAGCCCTCAATCTCCAGTAAATGTAAATGAATATGGTATTCTGTTGCATGTGTGTGGTGGTTTTCCAGGCTGTGCTTTCCTTCTATCCTATTTGCTGTTTTGATTAAAAAACTGTTTTGTGATCTTGCTGAGAAGGCTCAGCATTAATAGATTCTCAGTTATAATAATAAATAGGAATTAGGATTAAAAACAACTAGTATCTGTTTAAAAATGCTTTGAGGTCTTCATTAAAAGTTTGAATTCCTTCTAATAATATTAATTAATAGTCATTATTATGATTATGTGACCAACTTTATGGCACTGAGAGCTTTCCAGAGTTTCCTTACCTACATAAATGCCTGGAAAGCATAGTCTGCCTTCTCCAAGAGCTAATCACATCAGGAAAAATGAGCTTCTCTAATAGCAGTAGCAACATAAATATGTATTCTTGTCCTAGTGTTTGTGAAATATCCTGAGCCTCACTCAGACATCTCCTGGTATTCTGAGTTTGCTGTGCTCTTTTCCAGGCTGAGATAGCCCAGCTCCAGGAGCAGCTGGCTCTCAAAGATGCAGAGATAGAACGCTTGCAAAGTCAGCTCTCCAGGACCTCCTCGTACACTGAAGTGGCAGAAAGAGGTAAGGGGAGGGGAAACTAAATTTAAAAATTCAGAACCCTACTTTAAGTTTTGTTTTGGTAGCAGCTTGCAAAGAGGTACAAAGCAATACAAGAATGGAGTTAAAATTTATTATGCAAGTAGTGTCAATTCATTCTGTGTTCTGGTCAAGTAAGAGGCCTTTAATGTGCGAAACTCTATTCCAGTCTGGAGGAAACACAAATTGAAAAAAGTATCCTCAGGACCCTGAAACAGTTTCTGTTGGTGTTTTATTTATAATTGTAAAGACTCATTGTAGTGCAATGGGAATTTATTTTTCAGGTACACCTTGAAAATTTCTCTGAAAAATCTTTACAGTTTCCGGTCTTTAGGGGGGGGGGGAAAGGGACTCTTTCACAGTAGTAGCTAAACCTAATATTTCAGTGTCCAAACATCCTAAAAGAGTCATTGTTTCCTTTCTCCACGGCTGTGTCTCATTCAAGCTCCCTGTCCCATGAAAGTTTGGACTTTCAGTGTCCCTGCCAGCCTGGACTGCTTTAGAGGTCTCTGATGCTGCAGGTTTCTGTTTGTTTCTCTTGACACAGGCCAATGGCAAACAAACCAGTTTGTTTAGCCTTTGGTCTCAGCCAGTGGTGCCACAGTTCTCTGAAATATTCACTCCCTGGGGCTCCTGCCAGCTGCTGGGCCAGGAGAATATGGAATTAGGGACCTTTTTCCTCTGCAGCACCGACACTCAGCCATGCAGGAGGATTTGTGTGCAGTTTAGCACAGGGCACCAGCTTTGCTGCTCTGACAGATTCTGTGGGGGCCAACTGAGGCTCCCCAAGACTGCCCTGGCTGGGATGTGAATTTCCAATTTCCCTCTTCCCAGGGCTTCCCAAGAGCTTCCTCTGCTTCATTCCAACAGAGTGACTTAACATCTCCTTGTGGTGATCTCACTCAGCTGCAGAGCTTGTGCATGTAGAGAACTGCATGTCTAACCAGAAAATTAGTTTGTCTAACAGCAGTGCTTGGTAGAGGAACCCTTCTACTAATAGAATTATGTATTTTCTGTGAGATTCCCAAATAATTTATGGTATTTCAAAGGAAAGATAGTGGTATGACAGTAAATCTAGAGCTCAGCAGCATTCAGCTTGTAGAAATGTGGTGAAACTGTCCTTGATTCCAGTGGCAGAAGAATCAAACCCTCTACGAAATCCGTTCAAGGAAAGCACTTGGACTGTATTTCAATGGAAACAGTAACAATCCTTCTGAAAGCAAGCAAAAAAAAAATTATTGATTTATCAGAATTTTAGGTGGTCTTCTCAAATAAAGTTGAAAGATGATGTGAATGTATTTGTAGTATGCTAGAATGCATATCCTAATTAAATGGCAAAATTGATCTAATATGTGCTTTTTCTGCATACTTTACTTGAATCTCACCACTTACCATCGTAGAGGAAGTTTATAGGAGAAGGCTAAAAGAAAAACGTAAGCCTGGCAATTCCCTTTTGGCTTTATCTCACTGCTCCTTTCACACCAGTGTTAACTCAGATGCATTCTGCAGCAATAATAATTCCATGTTTGTTTAGATTTGGCTGTCTAATTGTAACACACACGACACACTGCTTTCACTGCTTGCAGCAAGCAGACAGCTCCTTTCCCTGCTCAGTGGGATTTTACTGCAGAAATGAAGGTCAGAGGTTCACAAATCAAATGTTGGACTTCAAAGGGACGTTGTCACGGTTAACAGAGCCAAAATTTAACAATTTCCCCCTTTCCTTTGCACATATATAAACTCCATTTAATAATGAGAAAGACAGCTTTAATTGAAAGCCTTTCTCTTTGGAGGGGAGGTTTTAGGCTTTTTTTTTTTCTTTTAAATCGCTGCATTAAATTAAAAAAAAAGTCTGAATAAATGTCCCCATACTTGAAGATGTTAATGAATATTGCAAGTAAAATTTGATTTAGTGTGCTTAAATCTACCTTGACACCAGTCCTTTTTGAAGTCTAATATTTATAAAGAGAAATTAGTAGGCCTGTGATTTTTTAAAAAGTATCCCAATCGTTTGCCTACTGCCTGCTGGCTTTAGTTTTTGATTTGGCTGTGCCTGTGCATGTCCTGTGTCTCTTTGAGAAAACACCTGTGAGGTTTACTTACATGTTTTAAACCTAATCACTGCAAGGTGTGCACTTTCCAGAATCCCTGCAATAAAAACTAATTACAGCTTTTTCAAATAGTTTAGCTATGACACTGTGTGTTCAACACTCATTTGTAAAACCTTTTTTCACAGATGCTCTTTGGCAATGTTGATTTTCTTTCCCCTTTCTCCCTTCATGCCTGCTGCCATATCTGTTTTCATGGTTTTTTTGGGGACAGTTGTCTCTGGTTTAATGTCAAAGCATGATTAGCTGAAGGTGGTAGTTACAAGGGAGGAACTATTTCAGGTTTCGTCTCCATCAGACTTGGTTTCCTCAGGAAGACTTGCTGGGACTGTTGTGTAGAGAAAAATGAGAGATTTGGTTTAGCAAAGTTAGGACGTGATTAACAACCTCATAAATTTCAGAGAGGGTGTTTTAATTGACTCGATTTAACATTACCTAACCCTAACCCTCTGTCACTAAACTGTGTGTGAGAAAATTCTCTGCTAGCTCGTGACGTAGATTTAAACCAATTTACCCATACTGAAACATTTAAGTAAATAACATTTTACAGAATTTCCTTGTATCAAACCAGTTTTTCATTATTCCCAAGTTCATGGGTCTACTTTAACTACTTCTCAGATGGAATATATTTTCAATCCTATTTTAAATTATTCCCTTATATATAACAGCAAGCACACTCTCATCTTTTGCAAAATGAGCTTCAGTGTTTCTTTTCTTTTCCATTGCTTCACTTAGTTTAAAATAGTGTTATGTAGTCTTTTGTAAGAAAAACCAAGATGTTTGTATTGTGCAATATTTTTTAATAGTTCAGCTTCTGAAAAGAATCTACATTAAATGTAGTTTAGTAGTGCACTGGCCACGCCACTGACAGGGTTTTGGTTATTAGTAACATAGGGAAAGTACCACAAAGCATCTATTTGCAGCAAACATAGCAAGTCTTATTTCTCTTACAACATTTTAAAACGTTTTCAGACCAAGAAGTTCAGCGGTTGAAGATAGGAATGGAGACATTATTGGCTGCAAATGAAGAAAAGGTGAGAAAATAATCCTTGTTCTACATGTTAAGAATGAAAGTATGGTTTTGAATCTTGAAATGTTCCAAATAACATTGGTCCTTACACTTTCTAAAAGGACTAAATGAGAAAGGGGATTCATTCTTCAGGAGATTGTCATTTTTGTGGTAATAAATCAAGCTGTGGGATTTTCCTGCATGGTGGTACACCATTATGATCACATAAACAATAACATGCATCCCTAAAAGCTTCCTTTAGCAAGTGGGGAATCCTGACTGTGAAACATTAGTTCTGGAGAACATTAATGTGGCTCATAGCATTTATTTCTGAAAAAAAGCTCTAATGTCAAATTCCTCTGGTTTCCTTACGTCTATAATTTCACATTGTCCAGCAAATATTGTGTACAAAGGCAAATAACATTCCTTACAAGGCATGTGAAAGACTGAGCCTGTTTTCATTAAAATCACAGAGATGTAGTACAGTGTTTCTGCAGTTAAAAATGAAGGATTTAAAATGTCATTTAATTTATTTCATGTTTTCCACAGGACCGTCGGATAGAGGAGCTGACACTACTGCTAAGCCAGTACAGGAGGGTCAAGGACATAATGATTGCAGCTCATGGTAAAATGGCTTGTGAATAATTTTCTGACTTTATTTTTAGTTTGTGTGGTGTTTCCTGTGACCATTAAGACCCTTGACCATCAGCCATATTTCACAGCATAAAATGATCCATAAATGAGAGGGAGAACTCATTTCCCTTCCACTAAGGAAAACCATGGCAGCTGATGAGACAAATTTTGTTTGGAAGGAACAACTGAAAACCCACATTGCCTTGCTGCACACAGTTCTGTCTTTGCTGCACACAATTCCGTGTATTTAACTTCAAAATCTGGGGTGGGGGGAAAAAAATCTCTGTCCCATTTCTCATTGACACTGTAGGAAGTGAAGTGGGTTTTAGGACAATCTAATTTTAAGTTGCCACCATAATTTCCAGCACTGACTTGAATCTGGGAAACGTGACCTTCTGAAAGGAAAGTTTTGTTCCATGCACACCATCACACTAACAAACAATAACAATACTTTTAGGCCTTGCATGGCAGAATGGAAACTTGTGTTTAACACACAAAAATAGGAAATGAAATTAAATGTGTTTAACACACAAAAATCGGGAATGAGAGTAAATATCTCTCTGAATGTTCATTAAGTAAATCAATAAAAAGAAGCAAGGAACAAGCCATGATGCTCTGGATTGTTGAGCTGATACTGCAGAAAGCAAACTTTGCCTGTTTCTCTCCCTTTCTACTTCTACTCTCTAATGTTTCAGGCTCTCCTGTCTCTGGTGGCAGCGAAGAGGAACTTGAGGCAAATTTGAGGAAGTGGAATCTTTTGAATAACTCACAAGGAGAATTACTGAAAACAGAGGTACAGATGTTCTAGGAGCAGGTTCTGCTGTACAGATGATTTCTTCTGTTGGTTTCTCTGTAGTAATGTGGGTGAGGGCTCAGCCCTGGTCGAATTTTTGTATTTCTTGGTATGGGCACAGTAGATTCCGCAGAAGACACCAGAACTACAGGCTTGAAACTCTTGTATCTTACCCAGGCCTCTGCAGGAGAATTGTCACCAGCTGTGCTCCCTCCAGTGCCACACAAAGTCATGGAAATCAGGCAAGACCTTTCTTTCTCCTGTGGTGCTAAAGATTGTACTATTTGGATAATAAATTGTATTATCTATTATTTAACTGTTGGCATCTTCTCTTGACTGTTCTTGGCTTTGCTGCAGTTTTGGGCATTGTGAAAACTGTGCTTGTTGTGGAGGTTTGCAATGCTTAGATGTTTAAGGTTTAAATTATAGGAACAAATCAGCATTTTTATATATAATATATTATATGTTTATATATTTTATAATATAAATATATTTATATTATAAATATGTTCTATATAAGAACATATATTATATATTATACTATATATTATATGATACTATATTATATTGCATATAAAAATATAAATGCATTCTGTAGATTTATATTTTATTTATTGATATAAACTATATTTATGTATTTATGTTTATATATATCGTATTTTATATATTTATATATAAGTTCATTTCTGTTTAAAGTGGAAGCATTCCAGTACCTCCAAGTAATTTAAACTCTCAGCAGGAAGAATCGTTGGAAGTCACAAATAGGTAAGAATGAGCAACTGTCATTGAAATGTAAAATAATTTTCCTTCCTAAAATCCCTAAATGTTGCACACTGCTCGCAGAGAGTTTTTACTGTGCTTGTTAAGAGTTTCTGAAACCACCTAGAGATACAAGGCCACAGCTGCCCACTGGGCCTGGCTGCCTTTCACTGCTGGTCAGAGGATGCCTTGTGGCTCCTTCTGCCTTCATCTATTGCACTCCTCCATGCCATGATTTTCAGACTAAAAGCACAATAAAACAAACAAATCTTTTAATTCTGAGCTGGGTTTGATGCAGGTGTTATGTGGCTTTATGCAGCTGCTGTGCATGAGACACTGGTGCAAACAAACCTTGTATTAACTGCTGCTCTCCTGCCTGTCCCTTTTTTTAAGGCTTCCACAGAAAAAAAAGTCAAGCAGTTTAGAAGACTTGCAGAGCGAATCCTTGGAAAAGGTTGGTTTATCTGTAATCACAGCTTCTGGTGTTTAATGTCACAACTAAAAGACAAAGATCAAGTATAAATATTCTTTTTGTTATCCTTATAGTAACTTTAACCACCACTAACTCTGTATGTGGGGAAAGAGCCCTAAAACAGCTCAGGTTCTTTTCCCTCTCCCCACTTCCAAACTGGGTGACACACTCATGTGGACACCTTCAAATTCAGTTTTTGCCCTTAAAGAAACAAAAATATTTAAGTGAAATACAAGAAATAACGAGGAATCATTTTGTTAAACTGAAGTATTGTTTTTAGGTTTTTTGAAGTATTTTTTTACTTCTAAATCATCAAAAATATTAAGGCAGCTAATCCTGAAAGTAGCTAAATGTTGGGAGTGGGTGTTTCCAGATAGGATTCCTTTTTGGGTGTGTGCATGTAACAGTGTTTTCCCTGAGCTTTCTGATCCAAATGGCATTCCTGAAGATGGCAGCGATGCTGCCTTAGTTACAGCAGCAGGAGCACTTCCAGGGCTTTCATTCCACCCCAGAATAAAACTTCCCAATTTGCAAAGTCTTGTTACATTGTCCTGTTTTGTCATTATGTACACTGACATTTTTCTACACTTTTTAAATTCTGCTTTGTGAGACTGTTACTGTTTTCTGTACTCAAATTAGGCTTAATACCAGGTGATCTAGACCCAATAATGCCATTGAAATCAGATACCAATCATATGATTGCTCCAGTTCTTGAATTTTTAATTTTTTTTCTTAAATATTTTAATATTTTTCTTGAATTGCTGGAGATTATAGTGACCAAGTAGAATGAAATTTGTGAAATTCGTGCTGCATTCATTTGATTGTAGTCACACACATAACAAATCTGAACTAACATTTCATTCCATGAAGAATTGATAAAGGTTTTCTTGTCATAACTTTCAGTTATTTCCTTGTCTTAAACCAAAAATCTGAATTTATCTCTGTGATGTGCTGTGATAAGGCTGGACCTGCACATTTATGCTGGTGTTATTCTGCCTTGCTCAAAGCTCAAATTTCCACTGCTTCCAGCAATAATAATAATAAAATAATAAACCACATCAGTGTCCATGACCTAACTGTGGTGGAATTTTTATCACTTGCTTTCTGTCAGAGCTCTTTATGGTTTCAGCTGGATCCATACAGGATTGTGTGTATTATTTTATGTCAGCTGTTTTCATATTGGTCTGTTAAACAGCTGTTGTGTCCCCAGCTCCAAGCAACTCTAAAAGGACCACCCAGAAACCTGAAAATAGCAAAATTCCTTTGATCATAACAGAACTTAAACAGGAATTTTGTAGAGTGGGGAATGAACAAACACAGTTAGTATTAAATATTGGATTGAGATGAAATGAAGAGGTATCAGTCCTTGTAATATATTGTCCATATGTTAAGCACCATCTCTATAGCAATAAGACTACACTTGATGTTCCATGTATGTATGTTAATACTAACATTTGTCTGTTGCTTTTTTCCACAAAACTTTGAAATTGCCCTCCCTGCAACTCCATAGTATGTAGATGGAAAACCAGCACAGCCTGTTGTAGAACACGAGGTATATTAACTGCAACCTTCCCTAACAATTCTCTGGTGTGGTGTGGTGTGATGTGCTGTGATGGTATGCCTGGTTTGCATTTTATATTCATTTTCTCTTCAAAATGTTTGCACATAGTTCCAGTGCTGACAAACAACACAGGGGGTAAAGATTTGAGAGGGAAATCTTTTGGTTTTTTACTTTTTATCTAAGTTTTTTACATGAAGCTGAGGTCAATCAGTCTCAGAATACACACTGCTGATGTAAGACACAATTTCTCTACTCTTACAATAGTTTTGGTACAAGTTGGGATGTACTCCTGCAGTTGCCAAAAAAGAGCAGGAGAGTTGAAGAACTGAGCAATCTGGCCTGCAGTTGTAGTATCCAAAGAATCCTCTAGGCCTTGGAATAAGAACAGATAAAGCAGTGGTTATCTCATAGAATTTTTAATGTGTCATCCAGTCACAACGTTTTAAAAAAAATGTTGTTGGGATGGGGTTTACTGAATAAGCACACTATGTTCCTCTGTACTAAATATAGTTTGCATACTTCCAGTGCAAAGTTTTCCTATGAAACCTTCATTCTGATACTGAAACATTTACCAGAGGGAATTTATTCCAAAACATATATTGGGTGTACACCATTCCCCCTAATAATGTCAGCTGGAGCTGCAGGTTCACTGCTTGTCTCAAAAAGCATCCCTGTCCTACAGCTTTCACCCAGAGTGTTGTTGGCTTGTCCATCTCTTCATTTGGATTCAGTGTTGAAGAAATCCCAACAAGCCATTTCCAAAACTGTAGGCAAAAGTACTTCTGTGAAACACATGCTTTGCCTGGAAAAGTAACTTATTAGGCTCAAATCCATCAGATTTATAGGAACATTTCATCTGCCCTTGTGAAAGGAGCAAGGTGCCCAAGTAGATATCACTTGAATGCAAGGAAAATTAGGTTCTGTAATAGAACTGGCAATTATATTTAGCTGTAATTATTTAAAAAAAAGAAAAAAAAACTTCACATTTAAAATTCTGACTATGCAAAGAGATTTTTGTCCTTACAAAATTTATATTTTTGTATCCTAACTTTGGTTTTGATTCTTTTACTTTTATTAATGGTGGTAGGAAATACGTTTGTGGAAACTTGAGGTGTACCAATACTTTTGGGTTGAATTCCTGAGATACAGTTGTGAGGCAGAAACACACAAAGTCTGGTGGAGAAAAAATGATCTGAGAAGTAACTAAACACATATTTGGTGCTATCAAAGTTGACCTTGGGAAGATTAAACAATTAAATAGTGGCAGGGTCCTGGAGGAAAGAGAGACAGCTAGAAAAAATTCTTATGGAAAAAATAGGTAATATTTAACATATATTTTTAAGTAATGCAGAGTGGATGAAGTGGGAGGAGCAGATGAGGGAAGGCAAGGCTGTGTCTTAACTAGGAAACTCAGCTGATGGATGGGTTTAAACTGAGTTATCTGTAAGCAGGAACTGGCAGGGAGTGGAGTCATTTTGAACCGTACGTTTTTCTCAGCTTTAAGAACGTTGTGTACCGGATTGCAGATGCTGTGAGCAATTTGTTTTCGCATTTATTTTATCTTTCCCTCTTTTAACAACAACAGAGTAAGCCAGTGGGGAAAGGCAGCAAGTACCAAACGCTGCCAGGAAAGCTGCCCCGCGGCCTGCAGAACGGAGAGCAGGGAATGTACAGCTCCCCAGAGGGGTGTGGCACGAGTGACAACGATGACAACGGCGTCCCTGGCCTCAGTATGTACCTGTGCCTCTCTCCCCCAGACTCTTTGAGGGGCTGGCACATACAGTGGGATAGAATCTGCTGTGCCAGAACAATGCACTGTGATGCTCGCATGGTTCACTCAAGGGATGTCCTACTACTACTTCTTTCTTTCTTTTTTTTTTTTTTTTTAACAAATACCAGAAATTTTCTCATAGTTCATGGCAGAATGAAGGATGGGTTTAATTTTGAGGTTTTGTTTTCTCTGTTGCACCTGACAATACCATTTGAAACTTCACAGTACAACCATCAAAAGCATGAAGATTTTGGGTAAAAATCCCTCTTATCAGCTCTGTTGGTTGCTTAGCTGTGGGGGACCCACGAGTGAAAATTAAATATACTGCGTGCAGAAAAACATCCGTGGATTTTGGAACTACAAATACGTTTCCATTCCGCAACCACAGCCCTGTGGAATCCTGTATTAATTTCTTTTCAGTGGCACCTTAAGCACAGATTTGTTGACAAAAACGTGTTAAGTGAGTCACAGGACCAGGTATTTTTTTTAGGACTGAATGGCTTGGGAGCTCAGGCACAAGAGTAACCCTTGTGATTCTGAAGTCTTCCTGCACTTTAAAAGTTACAGTGATTTTTTGTTTTGTTTTTGTTTAGTATTTTTTCTTTGGTGGGGGTTGGTTAATTTTAGGGCCTTGTGGTCCCTAAAGCTGCTAGCATACTGCAACTTCAAGGTTGCAATAGGCTATGGTTGTTTAGGGGTTTTCAAAGAGCTTTTCTGTGATGGCAACTTTGTAGGCAATGCATGAGCCATACTGCAGTGTCTCTAACTGCAGGATTATCCAAGGGTGGGTGAGCTTGTGAAGAAAATGTTCCTTTTTTCTCAAAACAAGCAATGGCTTCTTAACTACACTGATTTAAGAGAATTTTATTTTCTGTAGGTTGGTTTGTTTCTTGCACATGCAGTGAATTCATTCCACCTCCAATTCTGTGCTTCAGAGCAATTTGATGTAATCTTAGCCACTGCTTCATTTCAGATACTCTGCAGGCTTCATAGAGCTCTGTAGTCTTTGCTTAAAGAGCTGAAACTTTCCAAGAATACTTGGGAAAGCCCAGACAGATCCATTTGCATCCCTACCTGTTTAAGATGATCTGTAGAGAATTCCTGGGGCTTGTGCACACCAACGCGTATTCACTTCCACGTCAAGCATAGCTGCTTCTTTTTCTTTTTGTTTCTGCTTTTAATGCTTAGCTTAACTACTTTGCCCTTCTGTAACTTTATTTTGCTGGTGTTTTGTATCTTCTTTGCTTCTCCATCTGGCTTTCTGCTTCTTGGGATGACTGAAGATCGCGGCAGGAGTGTCAGTGCACCTGTGCTAGGTACTGTATCCAAACAAGATGCAACTTTAACCCTCTGTTTGCTGCTTACTTTATTTCCTTCCTTTCTCCCTCCCTTTCCCTATGAAATAAAAATCCCAGCTGGGCCCTCTAGACCGAACTCCTTACATGCAGTACTGAAATGAAGTAATAGCTCCTGCTGTGTGGCATTCACATTGGGGTTTCTTTTTATGACACTGATTCCTGATTCATTGTGTTTTCACTGAATTCAGGAAAACTCCCACTGCTTTTAATGGAGGAGTTGTGGTATTAAGAGCAGGCAAGAAGACCTTAAACTAATTCAAAGAACGTAGTTAAATAGAAAAGACTGAAATAACAGAATTATTTTACCCAATGTTTTATTTTTTTTAATCAAATGTCCAGCTATTTTTTCACCTTCTGAGCATTTTGGGTTTTTTTAAATAAAATAATGATTTTGTAGGTATCTCTACTTTCATATCATGTTCTGCATTTAAACATCAGTCTCCCAGAGAACAACTTTATCAGCAATGAGTATAAAATGTGACTATAATACTGTTCTTAACCCAGGAGAAACGGAGAACATGGATGGCACAGTGGTCTCAGATGACCTTTCACCTCTCTCTTCGGGAACGGATTCAGGTCCACAATCTCCGTGGTCTCCAGAAAACAGAAAGAGTCCAAAAGGAATCAAGAAAATCTGGGGAAAGTAAGGTCTTTTTTTTTATTATTATTATTCATTGTCAAAGCATTTCAGCTGAGAATGAATTCCCAGGAAAATCTACAATTATCTATAGTAAGAATAACCTAAAATTTGGGGAGTAAAAGCAGCTTTGGGATGGCACAGGTGTGTTCTTATGTACACTATGCAGTGGAAAAAAATATTGGGAGTGTTTACAGCATCATGCTGGTGAAAGAAATAAGGCACTGCTCTCATCTTAATGCTATTAATTTAGCATGCCAGCAGTTTTATTAGCCATGAAAATTTAAATTGTAACAATTTGCTCATTACAAAAGACACCAGGTAAAAAAATAAGGGAAAACAGAAGGAACAGAAAGCAGGGCACAGTTGCACTGTGTCCACTCGATCTGCTTCAGCAATCCATTTCCAAGTCTGGATTACTAATTGGATCAAAGTGTTACAGCTGCTCTGTGGAGATCCTTTTTTTTTTCCTCCAGAGTTAGGTCCAGGCTGAGTTTCCTAGAACTCCTTCAGCTGCCTCTGGAATTTGGCATTTGAGGTTTCCAGGGAGATCCACAGAGCCGTTAGTTGTCAGTGTAGTTTCCATGCAGAACAAACATCCTCTGGCAGCAGCTAACAGTCCTGTCGTGGCACTCTTGTCTTGCAAGAATCCGAAGAACTCAGTCAGGTAACTTCCCTGCAGACGACCTGGGCCTGGCAGAGTTTCGGAGGGGAGGTCTGCGGGCTACGGCTGGACCTCGCTTGTCCCGATCCAAGGACACCAAAGGCCAGAAGAGGTAAAGGACTCCTCCTCCCCAATGTGCCCAACAGCCAAACCTTCCTCTTGGGGAGTTTGCCCAACAGCTGGAAAGAATTTCTCTGGTGGCAAAATGTGCAACTTTCTTGGCGGAGTGTCAAAAATTTCACCTTTTTAAAGAACAAGGAGAATAATTATCTCCTCATCTGCATAATGATGAGGATTCAGCAATTCCCTTTTCCCTCTTTTCAAACAGAAGATGGGAAATTCTTATCTGCCCTGCAACTGTTCACAGGTTGTGGCTGGGCTGCCAAAATCCCATGACACACAGCACCCCAACAGATCTGCATGAGCTTTCCAATGTGGACATTCCTTCTTTCCTTTGAGACTTTCCCAACCTTTCTTGTGCTTTTCAGCGACCACAATGCCCCATTTGCTCAGTGGAGCACCGAAAGAGTTTGTAACTGGCTTGAGGACTTTGGCCTGGGCCAGTACGTGATTTTTGCCCGGCAGTGGGTGACATCAGGCCACACGCTGTTAACTGCCACACCTCAGGACATGGAAAAGGTAATTACTGCTTCCCTCTGCCTCCTGGTCCTGTCCCACCAAGCCCCTCCAAACCATTGGCTCTACCTTTCTGAAATCCACACCATCAATTTTCATAGTTGCCTCACGTGAGGAAAGGAACCAGAGGCAGGGCAAAGTCTTTGTTAAAAATGTTTTTTTTTTTTTTTGTTGCAGGAAATGGGAATAAAGCATCCACTCCACAGGAAGAAACTGGTCTTGGCCATTAAAGCTATAAATGCAAAACAAGATGAGAAGTCTGCACAACTTGATCATATCTGGGTGACACGTAAGTGTTGGGACTCTCACAGAATTGTTTGGGAGGGAATTTCTCCCACCTCTATGAAAGGGCAACCCGACTCCTGTTTAAGCAGTTACCAAACATCTTTTAAAAAGCACTAAGTTTCCCCATAGAAGAATTGAGGATTTTTGTGTTGTTCTTGACACGCAGACCTAAAGCTTGTGGTGTGCTATGGAGAACTCTGTCAGACAGCAGGAAATCAGATGGGTGGGCTCAGTCTAGGGAGAGCTCCACTGTGCTGCAGAAGATGTGCTGGTGTGGACAAAGCTGCTTGGTGGGAATTGCTTTCAGGCTGCTGGCAAAAGGCTGTCCTCAGGAAAGGGGAACAGGCAGAATGAGCCACCTGAATGCCTCAAAAAGAAGCCAGGCCAGGCAAGATGGGGAGAAGGGCTTCATTCTCACCAATCTGGATTTGGTTGCTCTCTTATCTGCAGGGTGGCTTGATGACATTGGCTTACCCCAGTATAAAGACCAGTTTCATGAATCCAGAGTAGATGGGAGGATGTTGCAGTACTTAACTGTGGTAAGTACAGTCCTTTCTCCTCAGTTTTACCTATTTTAACTTCTGAATAAGCAAAAACTTTCAAGATTGTCCTTTGAATGTGAGCAGGTAAAGAATTTTTGCAAGATGGAAATAATGCCAGTAGTAACTCCTTTGTGCTGCCTAGTGCATGGAATTTGTTCCTAAGGTCATATGTTAGGGCTAATTTCTACAAAGTCCTTCTTTCAATGTGATGTAGCACACCACAATTAAAAGTAAAATGACCTGTTTTCTGTGCAACCTCTGGGGCTCGTTGTTCTCCACACTAAGTTAGCAACAATATTCAGCAAAGTAACAGCAGAAAATCCAGTGCTTTGTACAGCTCTGACTACATGCACAGCACACCATGAACCACACACAGCCACTGTGTTTTCTTCCCATTCTCATGCCCAAGTGTGGCTAATTAAAGCCTGGATTTGCCTTAACAGGCTACATTCCTGCCCTCATTTTTTAGCCAGGTCTTGCTCTGGTGCAATGGTAAAAATACCCCAACAAACCAACACCAGAACCTCCTTCAAACTTCCACCCTAACAAAACCCAAACCCTCTTTTAAGTATAAACTTTCATCTTTCCTAAATCACAGTTAGTGTAGCGTTATATAAAACTACACAGCAAATTTAAACTCTTTCTTCTTGGGGAGAATATCTGTTTTGGTTTGTGTTCTAAAAGTCTCTCTTCTTCACAGAATGATCTTCTCTTCCTGAAAGTCACCAGTCAGCTGCATCACCTGAGTATTAAATGTGCCATTCACGTGCTGCATGTCAATGGCTTTAATCCCCACTGTCTGCGCAGGAGGCCAGTTGAGGAGGTAAAAGAATGTTGAAATAAATTACTTTAAGCAAGCATGAATTACCTGGTCCCAGCCAAAGGGGATAGAAAGTCAGCAGTGTACAGTGATAGAACTTCTAGGGACTTGCACCTAAAGCAGCAGCTATGTGACTTAGGTGAATCTCATGCATTTCTCTTCATAAGTTATTTGCATAGTAGAAAAAAAGCTAATTCATCTTCCAAGAGAATAATTTGGACATACTTGTCTTTGCCTCACCTAATTTTTAAAATCTGTAAGGTTTTTGCCTTACCTGATCAACACAGTTTTATCTTAGCATTAAACACTGTTACTAACCCTGTTGTCAAACATTCCCTTTTTATCCCTGTAATCTGTAATCTCTGCTGTTGTACATCTTGATGCAACACATGGAGTTTCATCAGTACTAGACCAGGTCTGCCATCTCATCAGAGACTGCTTGAAAGGGGCTTGAAGAGAAACAATCCCTCAGCCAGGGAAGAACAAGTGGGGGAAGAGGAGGGAGGCTGTTTTTGTCTGAACTGAGATGCGAGCTGTGCACACTCAGTGCAGGCTGTGGTGTCATCACCTTTTGTGGTCCCTCCAACAGAACAGCGTCTCTGCTTCCGACGTGGTGCAGTGGTCCAACCACAGGGTGATGGAATGGCTCAGATCAGTGGATCTGGCAGAATATGCACCCAACCTTCGAGGCAGCGGAGTGCACGGGGGCCTGATCGTAAGAATTTACCATTTCACTATTAAAAACTGACAGGCTGTAATATAAACCATCTTTTATCTGATGTTCATCAAACAGAAACAAACACATCTGTAATGTGACAGCGTGATCAGGCCTTCCAATGAGCCTTTTTGATCCATGCATCTTCATTTTACAAAGGAAAGCTAAAATAAAAAAGGAACAGCTAAAACACTTTCTATAATCACTTTCTATAAAACACATGTATGGTTTGCTGATAAATATATATTATATTATTATAATATATATATTATATATATACCATATTGATGGATTTGATTATAAATATAAACACATATTTGCCTGATCACATTCAGCACTTTTTCTTGGCTCCTTTCAGGTATTTCCCATTCAAACCCCAGTATCATGAGTGAGCCATAAAAGATCTAATGTAAACAGGTACTTCGTGAGAAATCCTCTGCTGAGCACTGTAGTAGTTTACTGTTGCAAATATTTACATAAAAAATAAAAATCCTGCCCTGTTCCCAGATTCTGGAACCCCGCTTCAACGGTGACACGCTGGCCATGCTCCTGAATATCCCACCCCAAAAGACCCTCCTGCGCCGCCACCTCACCACCAATTTTAACGTGTTAATTGGGCCAGAGGCACAACAAGAAAAAAGAGAAACCATGGAGTCAGCAGCGTACACACCTCTGACCACCACTGCCAAAGTTCGGGTAGGTACCACTGTCAGGAATGAGATGTGTCAGACTTCTCTACTCTGAATTATGAAGAAAGGGACAAGCGTAGGCAGGGAGAGGTGCTAGGAGTGCTACATTCCCCTGAATTCTAGATACCAGGCCTTTTACTATGTATGTTTTCAATCAGGTCCTGAAAACAAGCAATCTATTCTGTTTTTTCTTAGAAGGAACATCATGAAAATGCATTTAACTTCCACTGTAACTCCAATTTGAGAACAAATATAGTTAATTCAGAAACTACGTACTTGAACGACCAGCAGTAATAGAAAAAGGGGAGGATTTTGAATGTTTACAGAACAAATTTACTTGTTTTACTCAAACTACTTGTGTTGGCTCCTTATTTTAGCCAAAGAAACTTGGATTTTCACACTTTGGAAACTTAAGGAAAAAGAAGTTTGACGAATCAACAGACTACATTTGTCCTGTGGATACAAGCCCAGTTGCTACGAATGGTACTTCGAAAAACTACAGTGGCTACAAAGGACTTAGTCCTTTCACTGACAGGGAACTGGATCAGGTGGGACAGACAGACTGATGCCATGCTCATCTCATCCTCTCCATGCATTCCAAAGCTTGCAAATAACCAAATGTTCCCCTATAACAAACTCTTTGCTACATCCGCATGAACTCACAGAGAAAACTATTGGCTGTGGACACTGGAAAGAGTTCCAGACTAAGAATGTTGGGGTTTTTTTAATCAACATCATAATAAACTCATCCATCCTCAAGCCCTTTTTCAGGACTATGACACCTTTACACTCTGAAGATCGAGGTATTTTGTCACTCAAGGGTGTGGTTGCAGGAAACATAAGACTTTTGTACTTTTAGCTTTCATAATTTTAGTGTGCCATACTATTTTTTTTTCCATTATCTTTATGGGTGGTTTTTAATGTAATAAATTCATTTGGACAAACTTGTACAAAGCTATCAAGTTATATTAAAGTACAACTGGATTGTATTTTTTAACACAGTAATCAGAGAATCCAACTGAATTTTTCTTTCATGTTGTACAGTGGGGAGTAGTTCTGCTTATGAAGACAATGCATCAGCGATGAAAAAATTAATAAACCAATAGTTAATTCACTTTTGTAATGTAGTAGTGCACTTGTGAATGAAACTGTCTAGACAGCATACAGAGAAATGATGATGACTAAAAACCATCAAATTTTATTTCAACTTTGCTGTTGTGTAAAGGGATGTAAACCCTGAAAAACGGAGCGCTCCTGGAGCCTTGTGTGAACTTCGGCAGCACACAAGAGCCACACAGAGGCAACTGGAGTAAATTGGTCTTTCTCCAGTGACATAAAAACAGTTTAAACCTGATAAGAGAATGGTCACAACATTGAAAAGACTAACTGTGAAGGTAATTTTTTCATTTGCATGGTTTAGTGCATCTAACATCTCATTTATATTCACTGGCTAACCGTAGTCTTTTTCAATGTATTGCTCCTCAACAGGGAGAATGCCAAACCCTGGCTGTGGATGTCCACTTGCTCAGCTCAGAGTTGTGAGGGAATGCATTAACTTTGAGCCAAGAACTTGCACTGTGCAGTTGTTCAAGCATGACAGAAAGACTGGATTTTTCTCTAGGAGCATGGTCTGTCTATTAAGCATGACTTCTGAGCATGTGGCCCACACAGGAAATCACAATGCCCTAGAATTGGTGACATTTCTATGAAGAGGTAGGACTGTATCAAGGACTTCTTGCCTGTGAAAGCCTGCCAGAAATAAGTAGTGTCAGAACATTTAGAAAATTTTACTTTTCATTGATAATATCAGTTAAGCTTTATCTTTTTTTTTTTCTGTGAATTATAGGCCAAGTTTCATGGAATCAATCTCTCTTAATCAGGATCCACTCTTCCTGTCATTAAATGCATTTCCACATACCTTGTAGCTTAGAGGTATTTTTGATGAGTTTTTCAACTTACCCAAACTTCGTTTGTCCAGGCACAGATCCCTCTCAAAGCTGCATGTAAAGTGAATAAAATTGCACGTGCTGTCTGATTTGAACTAGTTGCTGACTGCTTTTACAGATGGAGCACTCAGAAGGCACAGTAATGCAGATAGGGGCTCTTTCCCAAGGCATAACCCACCTCACGGTACGTATTCGTTCCTCTCTTGTTGCAAAGTCACCCATGTGCTCTGCTAAATCTCACTGAAAGTTGGTCATTGCTGGTGGTAATGAAGAGTAAGAGGGTCTCTGCTCTTGTTAAGTATCTCTTTATAGCCTGCTGGGACATTCAGTCAAAAAAAACCCCTGCTTTTAAATTGCTCTAGAAATTGTCATTTAGGCCTCTTTAAGTTTTCATGAACTCTGCTGGCTCTTTGACAAAATGACAGATATTCATCCCCTTAAATGAAAACAATTCTTCAAAGACTTTTGCAGGCAACCATCACAGCAGCTAGGAATGAGGTACAGACTTTTGCAAATTTACATGAGCTAAAACTCGGTGCAGAACAAAACACCTCACTTTTGCTTCTTCATTCCACAGAAGCTGATATATTAAAAAATAAAATGACTGGAAGACATAACGAAGAATTATGAAATATAGTTGAGTTGCATGCCAGACACAAAATCTCTATAAGTTTCCCCAAGCAAAAAACTTTATTTAAAGCTGTATTGAAGAAATTGCCTTTGTGTGTGGCTCTCACCCCCTGTGTTGTGAGCCTGATCTCACTGTAGCTGGGTCTCTGGGAGCACAGGCCTGTCACCAAGCACCTTCAGTCCTTCCCATCTTGTTCTTTCAGACGCTGCTGAGCCAAGATGAAATGCTGAATGACAGCAGGTTTTTAACACCGACCTTTGAGGACTGGAGATGATGCTTCAGCATGACCAAGATCACTACTCGTACCTCAGGCCTGCAGGAGAGGCCAGGAGCAGCTGGATGCTGCGGAGCAGGAAAGCTTCACCTCTTCAGGGCCACCTCCCACGTAGCTTTTCCTACTGTCAGTGTAGCCACACCTCACAGGTAACTCTCCTCTGTGCTGTTTTCCCACACCATGTCATAGGAAACAGATGTTGGGAGAGGAGTGGGACTCATCCAGAGTCTGGAAAGCAAAGACTGGCAATGCTTTGTCCTTTTATTCTGTTGACTTTTACGTGCTATGTTGATGTACTGTTACATGAAAGACCTTTTGTAATTTTTCATTTTTATAATGAACTTGTAGTGCAGGAATCATTGATACAGAATTGTACCACGGGGGCTAATCAGAGCTAGCTGGAATTCAGCTGGAGGCTGGTGAGAGCAGCAGTAATGGCTCACTCACCACTCCTGTCAGTCTTGCCAGACTGGAAAAGTCTGCAGAAAGGACTTCAGTCTCTCCTCCCTTTCACTGGCACCTATCCTGCCCTCTTTTTATCCAAGTCAGTGTGCTGTAGGATGGGAAGAATGGAACACAGAACTGTCCATCAAGCCCTTGCTTGTATTAGGATGACAAGCTGCCATGTTCACAAATCTTTACCTAAGGCAAAAACAACTGCAGCAGGAAGTCGTAACTCTGAAACTACCAAGAAAGTACCAGAAAAACCACAGATTTATTTCTTTAAAACACCTGACAAAATAAATCTGTTGCTGCTGTACTGGGCTAGACAGAACTGCATCAGAGGGAAATACAGCCTCTCACTTTTTGAGCGGCTGAGGGTGAAGTTGTCACCTTTACAGCACTTGTGGCATTTGTTTACATGTACATCTCTTGTATTAATGAGCTGTTAAAAAGCTCTCTTAGTAAACAGATAAATGCCAGAAAAAAAAAATCTACCTGGGGTTCTTTTTACAGATGACCTACCCTGGTCCTCGCTTCACCAATCTCTCATGACAGACCTTGTACTGTATGGTCAGGTGTAAGATAAACACATTGTTTAACTGTCCACAGTGGTAAAATCAAGGCAAATTCTTTTCCATCATTGCAAAGTGGAAAAAAAAAAAAGGCAAATTCAGAAGAATGAGAAATAAGTCTACGCATCAAAGTACTAGTGTTTAATGTTTAAATAAAAGGTATTAAATGTACCAAGTCTGGCAATGCAGTCAGTGCCAGTGACCAGCTCAGGTACCATGGGCATTTGAAATACTTTGTCAGGTCAATTAGCCAACAGACTTATTACAGCACTGCAGATGGGATTGGCTGCTCCAGCTGCCCTGGGATATTCCAAACACAGTATTTCCTGTTTTCTTTCAATGCTGTATTTACAATTCAGTGTGTTGGTTTGCTAACTTGGCTGTGAATAGTCAGTTCACAAAACAATTGATTCTTCTTTTAAATATACGTAGTAAGAAATCCTAGTTAGCATAACACTGGTATAAATGCTTATTTCCTGATGTTATAAATAAATTCTAAATGTTCCACTCTCTTTTGCTGACTGTGAAATGATTTAACACAAATCCATGTGGATGACCTCTCATCTTTTTTTTTTCCCCTCAGAATTAATATTTTATTCTAATTCCAGAGGTAAGACTAACTCTCACACAATTCAAGGTGATTTCTCAACTTCTTAGTATTGAAACACATAAGGTAATTATGAAGTTATAAACCACGGAAAATACATTAAGGTGTCGAAAAACACACACACACAATCGCTGCACAGTTGCACATCAGTTGTTCCTGTAGAAAAATATGAAAATATGCAGTATTTCCAAAAAAGTATCAGTGCCAGCAACGTTAGTAAGCAAATGTACTGCTCTTGGGGTAGCCAAGCTTGTCCAGGTTGGGCTGACAGGCAAACTGAATCATTGGTGGTGGCCCACACATGAGAATGAGGGTTTCACTGCCAGGGGGAGGCAGGTGGGCTTTCAGCATCTCTGCAGTGACAAAGCCAGAGCTGTACTTCCAGTCTGCAACAAAGAAATTCATTCCATCACTGTGAATCTCTGTACAGGCTCTGTATATAGCCTTTTTAAACCTCATTAAGTAGCTGAAGAATCAAGTTATGGCACCATCACTGCAAGCCAGGAAAGGGTTTTACATTTCTCACTCACCTCAAACCTAGTGATCTCCTTCCACAGGGACAACAAGCATGTAGGTAACAAGGACTTGGTTGATAAGACATGGAGGACTTAAAACAATAAGTTCTAAAATTTGAAAGAAATGAGCAGGTAGGACTAAAAAGGAAGAGTGATTCAGCTTTTCCAGTGAAGAGGGGTCACCCAGTGGCAGGGAGAGGTATTGAGACATGTACTTTTTTGTTTTGTTTTTTTTTTTAAGATGGACTGGTGAGCTGACAAAGTTTGGTGATAACAAAAGCTCTGCCGTGTAGTTCAGTGATAAAAGAAAACAAATTAAAAGGAGAGAAATGCTAAACTACTTCAAGCAGTAGTATTACTGAATGCATATGTCATTTGAAGTGAGCCAAGAAGGAAAATGATGCTTAATCCATACACACGGCTACTCTGTTACACCAGAATCTAATCTGGAGCTGCTGCACATAATATTTACAGGTATTAAACAATTTAGTGCCAACAACAACATACTAACATAACCTGATTTGGGAGATAGCCCAAAACAGAGCTGAACTTTTGATGAAAACTCCCAAAAACTGGAATACATGAAAAGATGCACTGGGTAACAAATCCGACCCAAATGAGATTAATTATGAGCTCCCACTTTTTAAGGCCCACCTGTCTTAGATCCCTTTTTAAAGCAGGGTGTGGGGGTAAGGTTTGTTTCTGAGGAGTTTCAAAGTGTAAGACAAGAACATTTGACTCTGATGTCCTCTTGAGCAAGAGTGAAGCTCTGACTGTTGTACAGGGATCAGCAAAGGCATTTCCATGTGTCCCTACCTTTTGGAGGTCTGTCCAGGGTGTACCACAGCACAAACTGCTCAGGATGCCTCTTGGCAAGGTCTTCTAGCTCAGCTCTCAGCAATATATCGTTTTCTGTCTGCAAAATGAGAGTGCTGGTTAGCTCCAAACCATCCCAGGAGCCCTCTGATGGGAGCTCATTTGCCATTCACAACACGTGCAATGATAAAAATTATGCAAATCAAGAAACTAATTGGTATTTTGCCCCTTCCATGATAGCTATTATCATTACAGGCTTCTGTAAAGAACAACAAACTGGGGGACTTAGCAGCCACCTAAACACAGTCCTAAAGATGACAATTAGAACAACTCTTTAATCCAGGCTAAAATCACAACGAGCTGGATTTGTCCCTGACCCTGGCAAATGTCCCTGGACCAACATGGTGAAGGTTAACTTTACAAACAGATTAGTGGAAACAAATCCTGTTTCCTTGAAATCAGTGAAGGACTAAGATGAGCAGAGGGATCAGGGTCTGGTCACAGTATTTATTCCCTAATGTAGGAATTCAGTGAAACTATGAGGAGACACCTAAGTGTGAAAGAGAATTAAATATGGACCATCAGTTTAAAAAGCTTGGAGGCCAGCAAAATTAAGTGGGCTACTAAAGAACAAACAGATGGGTCAGAAAACTCACCTGATTAGCAAAAAGGAGGTAACATTTTGTAGAGTCCTTAGGATCATTTGTGATCTGACGGATCAGCTGCAACATAGGAGTTATTCCTGTTAAAAACCAAAATGGTTAAAGTGGGTATTTCCTTCCATGGCTACACTGTCAGTATTAATGCTGCCTAGTCTTCAATGGGATCTCAGTCTGCACAGGGCTTCACACCTCTGGATTTCTAATCCACATGGAGTGCAGAGACTGGGGTTTCTATTATGACAAACAGTTCCAAACCCACAATTACCCTATGCAGGGCTTTTCTCTTCAGGATTCTCTATCATGTAATTTTACCCTCAAGACATTCTCTTAAAATACTTTTTGTCACTGATTAAGTCAGTTCTGAGGTCACAAGGTAAATTAGTATTCAAACCCTCAGGTTGCTACTCCCTGGGACTGAGCTCAAACCACTGGAGTGCCTCAGTGTTGCCACCATGAAAAGAAATGCAGGTGAAAGTACTCTGCTACTAAAGTACAGTGACAGTCCTCACACATATCCATAAAACATTTCCACTCTCTAGACACCCCCCTGATGGGATTAGTTTTACCTGTTCCTCCAGCTATCATCCCAAGGTGCTTTGCAAACTTTCTTTCTGCTTCAGACTTCTTATTAGGTTTGATAAGAAAGGTACCTAGAAGAAATATTCCAAACCTATAGGTACATTAGCTTCCAAACAAACATGGATACGAATTCCATGGGAATAAATTACCACAGGTGATCAATTAATGAAGACAAATCTGGAAATCCCTCCCTTCTGCTGAGACAGAGTCATCAGGAGATTGCTGATCACAGGAAGTGCTGAGCATTCAGAGGTGAGACTGAAGTGCACAACTCCTCTCTGTCAAGATCAGTGCAAAACCTTTCACTTGTATCCTACAAGAGGATTACTTCTCTGAGCTTATTTCCTCACAGTCAGGTCAGACCTGATTTTGATTATGAAATGGAGCTGGCTCTCAGTCAGTTGGCTATTCAGTAACAGCACTGAGATTCTCAGAGGGTGTTTTAAGCCACAGTCTCAGTTGCTTAAGAAGGATCTGGAGCATCACCCTCCATATCTATAGGTGGGGTATTTTATTTCCACTGCAGACTTCTCAGTCATATAATGGAGCAGTATTTTTTTCAGATTTATAGTCCCAGGAGCGAGACACTCATCAGTTATTCCATACACAAAGTACTCTTTCCCATCACATCAACTCTGAAAGGCTCATGGTCAAGCCTAGAAAAGCTGTTTTTTCCTCTTTTCCACTTTAAAAAAAAGATTCTCTACAGCTGTCAAGTTCTATAAAACACCACTGAAAGTAACCAATACCTCCCTTTTGCTCTCCCACCTTTGTGTCACAGTACCTGTCCCCTTATAGACCAGGAGTCCATTTGGCCCTCTAAAATCAATGGTATCTCCAATCTTCATATTGTCTAGATACTGGGACATCTTCCCACCTTCTGGAAACTTGGGGTTCACATTTTTGTGGTAGACCTGTAAGAACAATCATTTGCACATTATCAACCACTAACTTTCCTGCAGGCAGTATCTGTAGGACACAATCCTGCAGGCCTGAAATTCAGCACCTGAGAAAGAAATCAAGGCGATTCTTTGCTCTCAGTTATCTCTTGAGCAGCCAAAATAATAAAGTGTGCTATTGGGCACACATCCCTCTGCTCCCTGCAAACAGCCAGGATAACAGGGATGGGTGGCAGGCAGCTCCTCATTTCACTATTGGCTTATGTCACCCCATTTTTGTAGCTGTTCCTTCTGAAAACAGCATTGCTGCATCCTTTCCTTCTGACCCTTTCCTACTCAGCCACACAACAGCTTTTTCAGCTATCAAAGCACCTAAGAAGCATTAAGCAGCTCATAACAATTCACCACCCTTGTAACATGAAGAACAGAGCATGCAAAAAAAAAAAAAAGAACAAAAAAAACCCCAGGATTTTTGCCTAAGGGCAAACTCTTTTATAGAAAAGGATTAGGAAATCCAGAAGTCCTGGATCCCCTAGCTTAAAGGATTTCCCTTGTGTGACTTGTTTTCTGCTTAGTGATGTTTGCAGTAAGCATTAGCAGCAGCCCAGGCATCTAGAGGGAGAGACATCAGTATCCATGCACTGCCAAATCAAAGATACTAGGGAAATTCCTGCAGTATTGCCAGGGAAGTGATTCTCTCCTCCCTCTACTCTTCCTCTGCCATGCCTCAGTGCCACACAGCAGAAACACAGGACACAACTTACTATTCAAGGGCAATGTGAAATGAGCTGTTTGCCGTGCAGTCACCCTATTTGAAAAAGATGAGATCCAATGAAAATGAAATTTAATGAAAATTTAATGAAAGATGATGAAATTTGATGACTAAATCAAAACAAACTATTTCACTAAAATGAAGTGCTTGCCCTCCTTCCAGTTAGCAACTTATCTCTATTAAAGGAAAACAACACTTACCTTTATAATTAAATCAACATAACCTTTTGTCTCATCACTGGAAACAGGGGTATAGGCTCGAACCACCAGATTCCCATCAATTTTTGCAGAAAGGTAAACATGTTGGCCTGGGGAGAAAGAATTACAATCCCTGGAGCACAAGAGACAAAGGCAGGTATTGTAACCTGCCACACATGCAATGACAGAGAAAATCTTTGCCATATAAATGCTGCATGAAACATTCAGCTTCTCCTCTTTTTCCAGCACAGAGCAGGCATCTCCCAGGAAGTAATACAGTTTCAGGATCTTATTGCTAAATTCTTAATCTGAATAAGCACATGTCAGTTGGTTTGCCATTTGTCTAGTTAATTCCATTACTCTTTCCCATACAAGCCAGAAGAGAGTTTGCAGAACAACAGGCAGCATGCAAGGCCATGCTGACAGCATGGAGTGGGATGACCCTGACACCTGCCATACAGCACAGGGAACTGCCAAGTGCAGAACAAACAGAGCCACATCTGCAAATCAGAGAGAGACTTTCCCCCAAACAGATTTTCACTGATTCAAGGTCCAAGGTTCAGTGCTATCGGTGTTCCAGGGCACAGGAAAGAAGGCCAATCATTGACTGAAATTTGTGCTACAGAACTCCAGATAAAGTTGCATGGAAATGTGTGTAATTCAAAGGTAAGTGCATGCACAGGAAAGGCTCTGAATATTTCAGCATCTATCCAGACAGCAGTTGTCCCCTTTCTCCTTTACAAGTGTGACTGTATTTACCAAAACCATGAGGGCAATTGACAACAGACTGAGGGGACCAGATGGAAGTAGAATGCAAATAAGAAATATGAAAAAGCTTTGACAGATACCATTCTTGCTTATATCCTGACTGGTGACAAATTCCATCAGGCTCAGCTCAGTTTCACTCCTTCATTTCTAACCTACACCACGCAACCGGGCAAAGCACTCACAAAAAGATCAGAAATACAACCCTCTGGGAAACCTGACATTTCTCTATGAGACAGCAGCATTCAGATGCAGCTTTCAACTCCTTGCTTTGCTGAGCCTTACATTCACGGACAGAAGTCCAAGAGCTGTGAGAAACAAGAAATACAAGTAATTGTTTACACTACTTACCTACAGGTAATCCTAATATATGACTCGTTGAGGGTAGCCCAAATCTGAATTTCTTAGTATCATGACTGATTTCCTAAAAAAACAAAGTTAGAAGGAGGTCAGCATCACCATAAATTTGAATTTCAACCTGGAGTAGCGTTGCTTCAGCAAGCCTGCTCTTTGTTAACATGCTGCAAGCCAAATGCTGGGAAACGACACGGAAACGGCTTCGAAAAATAAAGCTGAGGTAACCAGGAGCTTCAGCAGCAGTTCTTCCCCTCTCTGCTTCCACAAGGAGCGACTTCTGCCCGCCTGCACAACCCCTACAGCCCAGCGGTGGAGCCCCGCTGACCCCCCGGGCACCTCCTTGTCCAGCAGCCGCAGCGGGTACTTGGCCAGCGGGTCCTGCAGGGTGACGGCGCCGCGCGGCCTCCGCGCCGCCCCTCGGAGCAGCAGCAGCAGCAGCGCCGACGCCGCCACCACGGCCACGGCGATGGCCACAGGCGCTCCCTGCGACGAGAAGAAGAAGAAGGGCAGGCGGTGAGGGCACGGCGGCGGTGAGGGCACGGCCGGCCCTGGCCCCAGCACGGCTGCTCACCGCAAACGCCTCCATGACGGCTTCTGGCCCGCAGCTCCGCCGCGCCCCTCAGCCCCGGCCGCGGAGACCGCGCCTCGCGGCTCCGCCTCGCGTGGCTCCGCCTCCGAGCTCCGCCTCCGAGCTCCGCCTCGGGCTCCTCCTCCGAGCTCCGCCTCCGAGCTCCATCTCCCAGCTCCGCCTCCGGGCCCCGCCTCGGGCTCCTCCTCCCGATGCCGCCCTCAGGCCGGGCGGGTGAAGCCGCCCCGCTGGTTAAATCCTTGCTTTCACAGAGTTGCTGAGGTTGGGAAAGCCCTCTGAGATCACCCAGGCCAAACTATGACAGCACCGTGTCGACCAGCCCGTGTCCAGCCTTTTCCTTAAAGGCCTCCAGGGACAGTGACCCCAGCGCCTCTCTGTGCAGCCCCTTCCAAAGCTCAGCGATTCTTTCTGCTAAGAAAAAGAAAAGGAGAGCCGCAAAGTCGAACTAGGCAGTTCAGATGAAGAAGCAGCAGTATTTCTGTGCGCCCGAGGCAGGGCAATACATGGATTTCTAAATGAGAAATAAGCCTGCCCTCGTGCCGCTTCTAGAAAAGTGCAGGGGAAACTAAGCGAGGGTGAAATGAAACAGGGAAGATCCATGAGAATGGGGTTGTCACGTCCTTTCGCAGTGGGAAGAGGATCAGGAAAGGCACGGAATGTGCAACCTCCATAGGCAGAGCAGCACAGAGAGCAGGACACCATCCCAGAGCTAACCAGAACAACCTACGGTCACAGGGCCTCACCTAAAAATTAAATAGAATCCCATTACATGGACACCATAGAAAGTAATTTTTTACTATTATTTTTAGGGGTTTTTTTTTAATCAAGATTTCATTTGCATCAGAAAACAGTTCACGTTGTTGCTAAAAGGTACTGGCACCTTACACGAGACTAAAAAGAAGGGACAAACAAAAGCAATAACTAAGCTCCCTGTAAAGTCATACTAGACCACACAAAGGCCAACATCACACAACCAAGCAAAATGTTAGTGCCATAACAATCAAATCAAAAGCAGACATTGTAAGACAAGCGTTTAAGATAGGAATTTTCATAAGAGATACCAATTTATCAGCATATAACCACTTCATTCAATAACATCACAGCTGATATCGCCTGTAGTTCTCCCCACACAATTTTTGCTTTTCTGAACATATCCACTTGAAATCCTTGTTTTAAATTAATAAACAGATAAAAGTCACTGTGTTCCTGTTAAACAAAACAGAATATCGGCCAAGAGATAATACACATCTGCTCCCAGCATAAACTGATGCCATCAGCTGATGGCAACTTCCACCATAACCAAACATTAACAGGCTTCTATGATAAAAATGTACAAAGGATATTTCCCCTCCATTTCTCTCTGAAGATCGCTTCAGAGAGCTTGGCAAAAATAGAGCACAGATACTCTATCAATAATGTGACACAGCTGTTAATATGAATCACTGAATCTCAATTAACCCATAATCCTTCCACTGTTAAGTATTTTCATAGCTTCACAAAAACTCATGCTCAATATTTTGTGGGCTTTTGCCTCAAACTTTATGGTGAAGAGAAGAAAGTGGTGAAATATGTTTACCTTGTTCATTGAAGAACAAAGTCAGTGAGATTATTATTTCCCCAGCTACAGAATAAAATTGAATGTTAAAAAAAACCTAAAGAACCAAAGTTCCAAACCAATAGAATAAAAAAGGAGGGTTACTGGCATCAAATGCTTGTATGGGAAAAACTCCCTAAATATTTTTGCCATTAATATCAACAAAAACTAAGTGAGATATCTAATTATTATCTGGACCATTGAGTCAAAGGAGGATTTTTCTCGTGCTACCTGTTGTACTATCTTAGTAATCTAGTTTTAAACACTACAGCTGTGAGCTGAAGGGTTTGCAAAGCTAATTGGAGCCTGTCACTAGAGATTTCTGCAAAAGCAGCCTTTTGGACACTAAACAAACTGCTAGTTACAAGTTAATGCATAGATTAATTAGGATAGCTATCAGGTTTTGCATGGTCCCTTGGCCTGTAACACCTGTCTTTTCAAACATATTTGTTTAAATACCAAACAATTTGTAACACCAGAGGCTGTATTAAAACCATCCTGCAGTATTTTTACACTCTCCAGCGCTACATTCAAGGAGGACAAGCACGGACATGCTTGGCTCATGTGGTTTATTTTCCCTCTTTTCCTTTCTAAGATGGATGAACAGAGTGTTAGAAGCCTGCAGGTAACTTGTGACTGCTCCAACACACATGAAAAGCCAAAGTTCAGGTAAATCAGCAGTAAATTCCCCAGGGTAAGTATCAGCTACTCTGGAATCTGTTCATCAGTCAGAAACCTGCATGCGCCCACCAAATTTTGTTTTCAATGACATTTGTGCTTTGGGAATGTTTTCCAATGGGATCCATCAGAACAGTTCTTTTGACAGTCACACAATGAAAACAGGGAGCTCTGAAAAAAAGAATATAAAACAGGGTAAACTCTGCAAAGATCATCAATGAAGACAGGCTGTAAACTTATCAAAGTGGACTCAGCTGCCAGCACGTGTCAGTTCATGCTCCTCGACTTCCTCCCAACCCTGAGACATGAAGCTGCAAAGCCACAGCAAGGAAAAACATTCATCCATACATGAAATGCAGTAGAGAAGGGACTAATAATAATACAACTGGAAGAAATAAGATTTTCAGAAGTTACTGCTGATTTAAGTTTCTTTCTTTTTTGGGTATTCAACTAGGGATATTTAAAACAGCCAAGATCTCAAGGAGTGCTGGACACCCAAATATAAAAATAGCACCCTGGAAAAGACCTCAAATTAATCATCTAACAATAGCAAAAAGATTATTTAATGGTTGTTTGGTTTTTTTTCCCATATGTACCACTACTATTAATATTCTTCTTGATTCAATCAGAAAAAAAAACTAACATTGGTGTATTCTCCTGGGTTGTTCTTCCTTCCACATCCCAAGCCCCAGCTAGTAATTCCATGGAGTTTGTAAAACCCTGAGTTGTCTCCTGAAGGACAAACTAATGGGCTTCCAGAATCACCCTGCACAAGGACAAAGGAACCTTGTCATGAGCCAACATCTCTCCTGCTGTTTTTAAAATCTCAGTTCAGCGAGGAGAGGTCCAAGCTGCTCACGTGCTTGGAGTTTTCCATTTTTAAAAGACAAAGCTTTCTTTGAACACAACCTTTGTTCAAAGGAAGCAGCTCTTTTTGCAATATGGGTTTGACTGCTAAGGAGTCTTTCAGTGTAAATCACCACAGCCTGTTTGCAAGAAAACAGCTTTGGGAGGTTTTGCATTTCTCTTTCTAGAGCCCATCTGGCCCAAGGGAAACTTACTGTGCATGAGTCCTTGCCTTCCTCCAGAGGGAATCCTGCACAGATCATCCCCTGGGTTACTTTACTGGGAAGGTTTATGTAATAGTTCTGACATATCCTCAGGTGCCAGGATGGGGACTTCCAGCTACTGCAGTTTTTTCCCCTTTTCCCTGTCTTGAATTAAAACATCATCCACTAGAGGCATGAATTAGCGGTTCTAGAAGGAAGCTTTACTCCTCTCCTTTTCAAAAGGTCTCAATCTAAATTACCTGATTTCTCTCCTCCCTTTCTCTCTCTCTCTCCTTCATGTCTAGCTGACAAGTGAAAACTTTTTAACCTGTTTCTTCTCCAAAAACTAATGTATAGACAGAAGGACTGTTCCTGCACAGAATGTGGTATTTAAAACACAGCTACAACATGCCCAAGCAGCAAAGGCTGCCTCAGATGCAGCCCATCCTGTGACCACATGCATCCTCGAGGGCTGCAGCACCTTCTCCTCGGCAGGGAGGCACACTGGGAGCACGGAGGGGCTGAATTCCAAGGGCTCAGCCAGTTGCAGCAGGGCAGTGTCAGCGTCCAGAGTGGTCCTGTTGAAATTTGGGTGTATAAAATACTGCTTGACTGACTTTTTCTAGGAAAGCAAAGACATCGACATTTTCTAAAAGACTTGGGTGTGTGAGACTTTAAGTAACTTTGGTTTTATCAATTTCCAAGATGCCTTAAGAAGGGAACATATGTAAAAGCAGCTCCAGAAACTGCCAGCTTTCCGATATTAACAAGTCAAGATCATGCATCTGTGACATGGAACAGGGAACATGCAGAAAGCTCCATCCAGCAAGGGTCAGAATGGAGTCTTGGAAAAACATCTATCCAGTGTGAGCAAAGTGGAAACTTGTGCCCTAATCTTTCTGTCTTTGTGACAGTCACCAGTGAGTACAGAGACAATACACCTCTCACTCCCACATCCTCTGGAATTCTGAGCTTTGGAGTTCAGTGAAGGCACAGATCTGTCCTCACAGTCACACAAAAGCTGTTGCATAAATGCAGATTTGGATCAGCGTTTCAGACTGTTGGACTGCTTCATCATGGAGAATTTGGGAATAGCATGTACAATAAAAACTACTTTGAAAAATTGATTTGTATTTCATTACTAAGCAGAGCACACAGTACCTTTGTGTATTCTTCCTCTGTAAGATCCTGAAGTCCTGTTACCACCGTCCATAAGTCTCTGTATACTTCCCTAAGGAAAAAAAAATGTTCATTGTCAGGCTGATATAAGAGCAGTCCTGAAACCCATGAATCTTAAAACCTGCTGTGTTCCTAGCACATGTGTGAGGAGCAGAAGAATCCAGAGGCAGTGGAAGCTGTAAGAGGTGTAACCAAGCCCGTGCCACCCTGGATGGAAGCAGCAGTTATGGACATCCCCAGGGAAGAGCTCGTCCCAGTGCACTCACCTGGAGCGAAGGCAGTGGGCAGCTGGGACAGCCCATCCTTGGGCAAGGGCTGCTCCTCCACACTCCAGATGTGCTCATCTGCAGTTTGCACACTGGCCTGCCAAGGCCACGAGTAGGGCACAGCTTCTTCACCTCCTGTTATCCTACTGGAGAGGAACCTGGGTTGATTTGAAGGCATTCCACAAGCCTCCTCTGAAACAGAAAGCGCTGATGTTCCAAGAAGTGTTTAGAGGTTAGGTTAACACTGGGAGAAGTAAAGAACATTCCAGTTAAGGGCAACCCCACAGCTTTTGAAGCTCCACCTTTTTTACTAAATCTTCCCATTTCCCTCATTAAAAAGGATCCAAATGTTTAGTCCACCATAAAGAGATGATCCTAGCAAAAACAGAGCTTCACCAAGATGAAAGCTACTCTTTACCTTCAAAAATTTCAGCCTCCAACATACAATGAACAGGGAGTCATACCATTTTTCATAGACTAGAGGGAGAAAGGGCAGCTCTAAAATCCTGATTTTTATTTTCAACTACTCTTTAGTCTTTGCAATTGTTTTCATCAAAGGAAGTAGGCGTAAACTGACATACAAGCCGAAATGTTATTGAATTGCTGTACATCACTTAGCAAGATGAAGGAAACAAGAAAAATTAGGTTCTGGTAAAGCCAAAACATGGAAATATCACTTTGCATATTTTTATTTCCTCAAAATATTTTACTAAAAAAATCTGGACCAACTGCAACAATTAGGTATTTTGAGAATTTATAGCCCAAAAGATACTCTCTAGTCCCATGAAGGAAGTATGACTGAGGTTGTTTTACCTGTTGTAACCTGTATTTCTCCTTTAAAAACATTAGCGTTTTCAAAATCTTCTTTAATTGAATTCAAAATATTTAAATCTAGCAAGTGAGGGTGGTGAGTGTGTTAGCAGGATGTCTTGAGTAATATTTGTATTATAGAATAACTTTTATTTCCTTATTTATTTTTGTAGAAGAAACAGATTTCTGTTGTAGGGATCTGTGCTATTACAGTATTAAAGTGCTATTTTGTGCCACAAACACAACTCTCAGGTTTTGGCCAGATTAATTGTTTATATTCACCATTTATTAGGCCTTTGTTTAATGCCTGAAGGTATTCACAATCCTTTTGTTTGCACTGAAACAATTTGTTAGATGAGAATCTCTTAGAGAAAAATAATTCTGAACAGCCAATCCACTGAAGAGCCCTTTGTGCTGCCCCAAGGAGTCATTTTCCCAAGTTTCTTTTGAGTTTTCTGTTACCTGTTACATGAACAAAGGAGACTGTAGCTCAGAATCCTCCAAAGTTCTCTGTTTTATCAGAGTGGAAGACAACAAGCATCACAGGGCAAATCCACAAGACTTGACTCAAAATGAGAAAGCAAAGGCTCACTACAAATTAACAGGTACTTTTTAATCCTTCTCTCTTTCAACAGTGGGTGCACAATATTCTATATATTCCAGCTTTCAGACAGGAAGGTAAAAAGTAACCATGACCAAGAGATAAGCAGGCTGAGGCTGAAGGACTGACCTATTCCTGGCAGCCTGTTCAGCAGTTTCCTCATCAGAGCAAGGAGTCTCTGGCATCATTTACAAGTCTGTTGCAGTACCCACAAACTTCATTATAAATTAAACACCCCAGCTACCTGATTTTCCCTAATCTAAGCACCAGCTTCAAGCAAGTGCTGCGAACAGTTTTTTGGGATAGGACTTCCTCTCATTTACTATAAGCCAAGTGGCAAAAATTACATGAATGATGCTCTGGAGAGAAGAACAGCTGGACTCTGAAAAGGAGATGTCTTGGGTGCTTTGTGTGTGATCATTCCTATAGAGCCAAATTACTGTGCTATGTATTTGCTTCACTGGAACCAATTCAGAACTGCATTTCACACAGAATTTAAACACTGGAAAAAAGTTCACTTTGATGTGGCTTTGCCTCTAAGTTGAGAAGAATTAGCAATACCTGCATTTTTCAAGGTACTGAAACTAGTACCTATAACATTACCTGAGACTCTACAAGCAAACTTTATTTTCACTGGACAATAGGGCTAGTGAAAGTCATAAAATAAATAGAACATCCCCAAAATAAAAAAATCAAAAGTCAAACCAATTTCTTCCTCTTTTCCCACATCTTCATATGCATCCATGGCATTATAGGAGCAATCTTCACTCTCTTCTACAACAAAAAACTGGAATGTAAGCTTCAAATTAAAAAAATGAAAGACTGAACTTTGTTGTGAAATTCATATGGAAAAAATTTTAATATCTACAGGGTCTTTAGGATTGTGAGTGATTCCTACAAGGTTTTGTTTCTGTGACATTCAGACCTCTCACAGATGATACATAAATATTAAATTTTCTAGAAGAATCTGCCATGATAAAATTTAACCCAGGAAATCCTATTTTACCATAACCTAAAGGACAAATCCAAACCTATCTGTCTTTTGGGATGGATTGAGATTCCTCTTAACTGCATCCATGCTCATGTTTCTTGATCTCGTTTGGCCTTAGCTGCATAATTTCTTGTTAACTCAGTGGTGCCCATTTCCATCATGTAGGCACAAAAAGGATCCCTGTTCTACCTTGGCTACGTGGTCCTGTGGAGCACAGGTGATTATCCACTGACAGCTGCCAGGTTGCTGTGGTGCTCTGGGTAGTGCATACTCTCCAACACTCCTTCTTCAAAGAGGGACTCACAGCATCTGGAAATGCAGCCAGACAGAAATGGAAAGAACCAGCTGGAAATGCTGTCAGATCAGGAACATCAGGAGTTCTTTTAAAACTCAGCTGGTGGCCCTTGAGCCCATTCTTAGGGCTGGTGAACTGCTGTGCACAGAAAACCAAACACAATTCTCCAGGACGTGTTTTAGCCTCAAGGCCCCTCCCTGAAAGCATCATCCATACAGAAATACCACAGGAGCTCCCTCTGGTGTATTTTCCCCCTTTTTTTTTTTCCAGGTCCCCACCCAAGTTGGCTTAAATTTACCAGGAAGAATATCTGGTGTAGGAGCACAAGGAAGAATATCTGGTGTAAGAGCTTTGTAGGTAATGGAAAAACCAGTTCCATAATCCTCATCATTAGAAACAAATTTCAGCCTTATGCTATTGGAGCCAGTCAAAAGAGGTAATGGAAGATCTCCTCCACAGAATTCCCCTGAAATTAGAGAATAATCACTGTTTTAAAGCCTTCAGTTACTAGAGAAAAAAATGCATGTACCGTTTCTAATACTTAGCAATAAAATTTAAGGATTAAAAGGAAATTTCCTATTCATCCCTCTACTTTCCTTATTAATCCATTAGCCCAAATAGATTCACACTATTAAAAATTGAAAATCATTGACACCAGAAGTGTGATAGAGTTCCCTACCAGGCATTTTCCAACCTCTTCACCTCCCACACTCTTTTTCTTTTATTTCAGATCCTATGTCTTAATGTATCAATCAAGCAAGTGAAGCAGTCAACCACCTCACTGGATGCACTTGCTGTTAGAATAAGAAGTGCTCTGACAGATTATAGATCTCAAAGGTCTTTTCCAACCTGAATGATTATTTCAAAGAAGAAGGGGACAAAAACTCATCCACGAGTCTGTCATCTTTTGACTAGACTGATAAAGAATCATAATCAGAACATTTCTAGCTCTACATCCAAGTTGGAGAAACAAAGCCATATGTAATTCCCTTCTGGCACAGAGTCTATAGACACAATCTGGAGTAAGAAATCAGTTCCCATTCACAAAAATGCAACAAAACCAAAACCACCCCAAACCCTACACTTGTGTGGGGAATATTCTCTGGGGGACAACTTTGTTTTCTCTGCTTAGTGGTGGTTTTGATAGAACAGTTCAGGCTTCCAGGAAAATGTAATTCCCCCTCACTGTTGCAGAGTTTGCCATCCTGAACACTACAAAACGCTGTGAGTTAAATCATAATGGAAGGAATTAGGTATGACACATATGCAATCAGCTGTTCCACCAAAAATCTCAAACATCTGGAGGATATCGTGAGCCGCGGTTGCTCAGCTGCACTTTGTTTCTGCTGGCAGACTGATACTGTGTCTTCTCTTTTCTCTTTTTTATTTGGAATTCTGGCAAATCAGCTTTAAACCCCATCATGTGGGAGTGAGAATGAAGCCCTGCCAGTGGGCTCTCATTCTTTTGTAAATGGCAGTGCTTATTTTTTACCTTAGAGAAACTCTTGGCTACATGAAGATTTCAGTATAAATAATTTTCAGTGAGGAAAATGGATACCCCAGAGCACAACAAAAGTGTTCATGGCAGCCCATCTGTGATAATGCCCTTGGTTATGTTACAGCAGGAGACTTTTGCAACAGTTCAATGCACTGTTAAAAATTACTTTAGTAGAAGAAGCAGAAGCTTTCCTCTTCGGTCAAGTGTCAGCAAAAACACAACAGCACAAAAATCATCTCCTCTTGCCCTTCCTTCTGCTTGCAAGGTTACCCAGTAAGAGCAACATTTATCAACAACGATGTAAACACAAGCAAATGTAAGGAGTCAGGTACTTATTAGATAATTTCCCTTGCAGCATCCTAGGAAGACCAGTAAAAACATGCAAAAATGTTTTCAAAAAGGTTTCTTCCTTTATAAATTATATAAACAACTATGGGGGGGGTGCTTTTTATGCTTTAACACAAATAAAAGATACTGGGGAAAAGTAATGTACTCACCTGTGGAGCTTTTCATCAGATCTAATGAAGGAGGGATAGGGAAAGGGGAGGAAAAAAGAATAAATTACTGCAGTTTCATGTTCACAATTTACTTCTGTCCATTTAGTTGAGAAAAATGACAAGGGACTTCAAAGAAGTTCACCTGGAATCTCTGATACTTTCAACTCGTGGATTTCCACTAGAAAAAAAAAAGAAAACTTCCAATAAACATGCTAACTGGCTAGCTGCATAGAAGATAGGATCATTCTTTAAAAAAAAAAAAAGGTCCAAGGAGGAAGCAAAGTGCATTTACAATGCTCTCAATTTGGTTTTGACAACTGCCTGTCAGTAACACACACTTCAAGGGACTGTGGAATGCTGCAGTGCTTTGACAGGAAATCATGCAAGTGCTGTATCCTGAAAAAAGATAAAATTAAATAAAATGTTCTGTGACAGAGGATTTGTCACAAGCAAGGGATGCATTACTGTGGGGACTTAATTACCAGTACTTGTGTCCTCCTGAGCCCAGGACAGCACCATGCTGAGGTCTGGGAATATTCCCAGGGATCCTCTGTTGAAATGTTTCTTCTTCTCACTCCTTATCCAGCTGCAGGCACATTCCAGCCCTAAGAGATGACACCAGCAAGGCTCCAGGGCCCGTGCTTGCCTCGACACAAAAAGGGTCTCCATGGAAAAAAAGCCCAGCAAAATCCCAGGAGCCAGAGCTTGTACAGCTGAGCAAGCCTTAAAGAGTTTCTTGGGGTCTCTTTTGTGCCTTAATAAAAACCTGCAGCATAGGGGACTGTCATTTTTAAAGGAGCCGTAAAGACACGCACGTTTTTGGGGTGTTTAGTCAGGATTGTCAAGAAGGGGAGAGACAGATTAATTCCCTCATGGTGTGCTTGAGCACGTAAAAAAGGAGTGAGGAACAATCACTTAGCCTTTATCCCACTTCCTTCCTATAACATGATTCTTTCTATTTTCATCTTGTGGATCTTTCCAACATTAATCAATTTATCAAGTGTAATGAAGTTAGAAAGCCCTAACCAAAATTGCACTGGGGAGAAAAATTGCTCTCAGGAACCTGTCCTGCAACCCATACAATAATTAATATGGAATCATGCCATTAAATGGGGGAGCAAAATTGCTCTCAGGAACCTGTCCTGCAACCCATACAATAATTAATATGGAATCATGCCATTAAATGCATTGCTGCATAGGGAATTTCTGAAAGAATTCCTCCCAGTTTACAGTGAATTTGTTTGCTTTGGCACACAGAGAAACACTCCTAAGCACACAGGGCCCTGTGTGCTGGCAGGTATCTCTTCCTCCAGCTGGAAATCCATTGTGGTGTCACCTTGGATGGGGCTCTTGAACACTGACAATGCTCTTGAACACTTTCTGCTGTTTGGGACTGGGAGATTGGCTTCCTACAAGACCTGAGAGAGCAGTCCATCTGAAACACAAATCCATGTTCAGAGCAAAAGCTGATGGGTAAACTGAATGTCACTGCTAATACACCACAAAAAGTGGCTGGGAACTTGCTCCAAGCCATGTTATGGTTACAAGCATGTTTTGGCAAACATCCAGTCTTTTGTATATGAGCAGTTTTACTTGAAAAAATTCCGAAATGTTTCCAAATTCAAATGCAGGTCTAGTTTTTGTGATTACCCGTTCTGTAGAAATTCACAGGTAGGCATAAAAGCAAAATTCCATTTTGTGATTACGATTCTTAAGGCCTGTTGAAGGTTACTTTTGCTCTGGCTCTGACCTGGGCAATCAAGCTCTTCGTTTCAGAAAAAAATAATAATGTGAGCTGCTTTCTTTCCTTTAAATAGCCCCAGCCAGAAGCAGTGCAGATATATCCTGCTTCAAAATTTTCACCTGGGTGAGGAAGACATGCTGGAAAAACTAATGAACCTGCCACACAGGAACATGAATTTTATTCATAAATATTTGAAAGAACAATTACAAAAAGCTTCCTTTATAAGTGATGGAGAGTTTTTAACAGAAAGAAAAAGCTTGTTATTTTCGTGGAATCTGTAAAATAATCTCATATTGAAAATTTACCTTTTGTATGCAAAGAGCAATAACTTTTTCTTCATGGAGAAAAAGATCCAGATCTGCCATCCAGATTCAGCAGGGCAATGTCATAATTCATTGGAGTGCTGGGGTCACACCTGGGGTGCTGAATGACAGATGTGACAGGCAGTGTCTGCTCACTGCTCCCCCTGATTCCCAAGCCATGTTCTCCTGCAGTGACATGCAAGTATTGCAGTAGGTTCCTGTGGAACAGAAAAATTGAAGTGAGAAAATGGAAGTGAAAAATGGAGTTGTTTTTAAACTGAGAAATTATTACTTCTGATAGCCAATACCTTTCATCTTCAGATTTTGGAGCACTTAAGATGTACAGACAGCAAGAGCTGGGTAAGCCCTGTAAGAGGAATTGGGAGATGAAAAATCCTTTTGCTACAGACCTGACCATGGTTTGGTGGTCGACTGAGGAATCAGGTCCTCTTACCGTGTTTTAAAGTGTTTAGCTACACTGCTTTTTGAAGGAGGAGGGAAGATTTGGACATAGAAAAGTGCAGAATAAATAAGGTCATTTCTCTGTGATTCTGAGTTGATTAAAAAATAATAATAATAAAAAAATAAAACCACAGTGAATCCTGCCTTAGGGCAGACCAGGTGTGCAGCAAGGGAACAAAAAACCAATGAGTATAAACTTTATTCTGCTTCAAGTTAATTTTTTACAAAGACTTCCAAGATCAGTCTTTGTCAATCTCTGTAAGTTTGTTTATTAATTATTCTGAGGTGTTCAGAGGGTTTTTCCTCCCTTTCTGTTAAAACATGAAAAATACTGATTACAAATAAAAGGGTAGCACCTGTAAGTAAGCACCACAAAGAGGTGCTACAGCACACAACACACATTTCCAATCCATATTTTCCTGCACCTGCAGGCTGAAATATCCCATCCATACCTGTCCAGGGTGCAAGGAGCTGCTGTGACCACCCAGTGAGCAGAAACAACGGTGCCTCCACAGAAATGCTTTTGCCTTCTCTTCAAGGGAACCTGCAGCATTTAAAGAAGACACTCCCAATAAAGAAAATCTTTGTGTCTGCTCTGATTGCCTCTGGGAAGAAGAGGGAGAGCACCCCTGTGCTCTCTGAGGGGTCACACAGCCAAAGCACGAGCTGCATTCCCAGCACCAACACTTCCATGGCTCTCCCAGAATCCCTGAGCCCAAGAGATCCTAAAGCTTGCTGCTCTCCCTCAGCTGTGCCTTGGGGCCTGGAGAAAAGCAACACACCTGTAATAAACCCCAAGTCCCTATGAAGGTGAATGGTTGGTTGAGAATTTTGGGAGCACTGCAAATCAAGGATGCCTGGCAGTAGCCAGGGACTTGGGGTGGTGTCCTGTGTCCTATTTCTGAGAACTTTCACCCATTTACAACAGACTCATCTACAGAAACTCCTCCAGAAAGAGTGATGAACAAAATAAAAATCAGAAACAAAGGTTTATCAGGAAGCAGGATGGGTTCTGAGTCCTCTCCACCTGTTCCATTGCTTTTCTTAAAAGCAGGCTGGAGTTCAACAATACATTATCATACCACGGCTTGGGTTGGAGGGCACCTTAAAGATCCAACCCTCCTTGCCCTTCCACAACAGCAGTTTCCTCAGAGCCCCATCCAGCCTGGCCTTGGACACTTCCAGGGATAGAGCCACAGCTTCTCTGGGCAGCCTGTTCCTCACCACCCTCACAGTTTTTTCCTAATTTCCAATCTAAACCTACTCTCTTTCACCTTGAAGCCATTCCCTCTGGTCCTGTACTCCCTGCTGTGGCAAAAAGCTCCTTTCCAGCTCTCTTGTAGGCACCCTTCAGGTACTGGAAGGCTGCAATGAGGTCACCCCAAAGCCTTCTCTTCTCCAGGGCTTTGTTCTGCAGATAAAATCACATTTGCCTGTGCAAACCTGCCATGGGTGTGAGCCTTGCTTCACCAACAATCAGAGTGAAAAGGACAAAAGAACTCCACGGGCTGGTCTCTTGCACTTTCTGCCCAAACTTAGAGTCTGAGAGGGGAAAAGAAGGAAGGATTCGTTCTAGATTCAAGTTTTATTTCTGTTTTTGTAACACTGAATTGGAAGGCATGACCTAGTGCAGAAATCAGTCTTTCTGCCATGTCAGGAAACAGATCCTATAATCCCTAATACCAAGTGCCCAGGCTAAAGCTAAACTGGGCTAAGAAAAACATGCGCAGATATTCTCTTTCAAGCAAGTTTTAAAATTATTTTGGAACTAAATCACCGTTTCATTATGATTTGCAGAAATCTCATTATAACTAGCATTTGCACTGAAAATACTTTTGACAAAGAGTCAAAATACACAATAGACCTTGATGACAAAAAGCAGTGGCTGGATTTCTCCAGAACATCTATAACTATGCCAAATTTACTTCTTAACTCACTATTATCATCATCTACTGATGGCTGAGTGAAGCTGATATCCTCTATATGTTTCTAAAGGAGAATATAGAAAAAATTCTCTGCAGTCATAATTATTAATTTTACTGTATTTTAAGAAAGGCCGAAGCAAAGCAACCAGCAGCAAATTGTAAAAGAGGAATTCTTTGTAGTGCACTTTCCAAACCCAACAGTGGTCACAATTTAATTTTTTTCCTTAAAGATGAGAACTTCAACAAAAACTCATTGAAAACACTTCTCTAATAGATTTAACTACAAACTCTGTTAAACTCTTCATTTTGAAAAATACAGCATCAATAATCATGGACCATTTTGCTGTTGCTCTGACAGACAGGAGGGTGCATTCAAAGGATGGAGGACCAAGACTTGTACAAATTGTCTGGGAAATGTGGAATTCTCCAACCTACCAAGGGAATCCAACATCTACAAAAAAGGGGGTTGCTGTCACCTCAGGATTAGCATGGCTGATGTAAGAGATTACAGTGACACAATTGTGTACCTGACACAATGCTACTTAGACCAGCTTTTAAATTAAAAATACTTTCTATATAAATGAGTTTGTTCATTTATCTGATTTTTTCCATTCTTCCCTAATTATCACTCCACACACCTTTTTCCCCTTGTGCAAAGACACAAGGACAGGGGAAAGAGGAAATTAAAAAAAAAAAATTAAAAATTTTAAAAATTTAAGACAAAAAGAAAAAATTAGATTCACAAAATAATTTTATAGCATGGAATAATTCTGTCCTCCAGTCCAAGAGTAATTTAAATGTGCTAAGTTAATTTTTTTATAAATATTATACCAAACTTTTATTATCTGTGTTTTGACAAACTGTAAAAGCCCATATCCTTTGCACTTTTTAATCCCAAGAGATTCCTGACTGCTTTTCAGGCTGCTGGTTTCCATACTTGTTTTCTATAAATTAATAAATCTTCACGAAGGAAGCAGGAACAATTGTTATCATTAATTGTTCCAAAAAAGGGATACCCTGGATTTTAAGATATATGACAACAGAAGGGAGGACCTGCTGTGTTGTGTTTGTACCCCATGGGTATCCTGATAAATCATGACCTTGCTGCAAAATTGAAAGTATTTCATTTTATTTATTTAATCATAAATCACACTTAACATTATTTGTTCTGAATCATCAAGGAATCAGGCAAAACTTTCATAAGAATTACTCAGGGAAAGAAAACTTTCATTTAGATAATTTAGAGGGTGAAACCAGTGCAGCTTCTGGCACTGCCTCCCAAGCTTGTCAGTGCCAAGCAGAACCACCAGGAGCTAAAACTGTGTAAGAAGATGTGAAATTTCCTCCTGCCTTTCTGCAGAGCAGCTGGCACAGCACAGAGCCCATCCTGGGGCTGAGTGAAAACACAGAGGGTTTGTGACACAGAGAGGGAAACCCAGCCCCAAAGCCTGCACGGCAGGGCAAAACAACTCATTGAAGGAGAGGTTACTCATTAATCCAGCCACAAAGCACTTACCTCCACTAATGAGTTTTCCAAATGTCTGGGTTTGAACAGCCAGGTGTCTGCTAAGGAAGGCAGGAACCTTCCTTGAAATGGAAAATGCAAATCCCCTCCCTCTAAATTATTATACTTTTGAAATTAAGGGGCTCTCGGGCAAGGATATGGGAGTAGGAATAACAGCTCTTTTCTAGGGAAATTAAAAATACAAATGCAATAGTACCAAAACAAAACAAAACAAAAAAAAAACAGTGCCAGAGTCAGAGCAGGCCCTGTCAGGCTGTGGGTCAGGGAGGTGGCTCAGCCCCATGCCAGGGGGGCTCAGCCCTCCTGCAGTGCCAGCTGTGCTTCTGCTGGAGCAGGGATCCTGCACAAGGGGGGAGTTTTCCTCTGGAGCTCCAGGGCTGGGGAGATGGGCCTGGGCTCCTCTGGGAATGCAGGGGGAAGGAAGCTGCTCCTCTGGGAATGCAGGGGGAAGAAAGCTGCTCCTCTGGGAATGCAGGGGGAAGAAAGCTGCTCCTCTGGGAATGCAGGGGGCAGAGGCTGCTGTGCTGTTCCCAGGTCAGATTGCATCCAGGTAGGAATGCTCGGCTCCTCCCCTGGGCAGAGCATCTCCCCATGGGATGATGGAATTTTCTCAGCCACGCAGGGACACTTACTGGCCGTGAAGAGAAGATAATTAATAATTAATGGCCCATGAACAGAAGAGATCTCCTGGAGGGAGGATTGGCTGTGGGAGAGATAAAGAAAAGTGCCCAGTGAACAGCAGAGAACTGCCCCACCTCTGACAGATGGCAATACAACACACACCCCCATTTCCAACCTAAACCACCAAATTTAATAGAGCATGGCTCTTCTACACACCATCACTGAAGTCTTTGTTGTAAAATACTGAAATCCTCTCTGCAACTATTTTTTTTGAGGCAAAATGAATTTACCATGACATGCTTTGCTAACAACTTACCCAGGCAGATCTACTCATGGAAATAGAACTCACATGAAGAGAACATCAGTTGCTATTTGCCCCAACAATTTCTACAGGTTTTGAGGAGGCAACACTTTATATTTCCTGCACATTTTATACTTAGCCAATATTACAGACCTGAGAAACACAGCACAAGTTTAAAATATTGTTGGCACCATGCTCAGTGTTTTATTGTTTGGCCAAGGGTTTCCCAATAACAATGCCGACCAATCCACCATCAGTGACCACCCCAACAGTCATTTATGTGTTTATTCAATTGTAGTTTTTCCTTCTTTCCCCTGCCAGTCAAAGGATAACAAACCTCAGCTTTTATTCTCAATATGCAGTTTTATAAGAATTGAATACAAACCCTGTCCTAGAAACTTTGAGTTGCAGTTGGGTTTTTTTTCTCTTATAGATGCAGAATTTTCTTACGATTGTAATTTTCCTACTAGTCCTCAGGAAATCTCCATTTCTGCCACTTCTGAAACCTGTATCACCAACATTATTCCAGCTCTAATCAAAAACTTTTGAAAACTGCTTTCCTTCAGGGATTCATTTGTATTTTGCAGGGATGAAACAAACCCTCCAGACCCTCAGACCAGTTCCATGTACAGCAGAGCTCTGCGCTCATCCACCACAACAGGAGGGCATAAAAACAAGAATAAACAATCCCTGTGGTTATGAGCGATGCTACACGAGCCACTGATGTGGAATAGAAGATGCAGAAACAATGGGCAGATGGAGAAACAATCAGCACATTTCTCACAGAGAGGCATCACTTTCTGTGCAGCATCAAAGGGGTCAGACAGAAAAAGCAGACGGGCACATTCTGCCCAAGCTGCACTTACCTGGGATGGCAGAACAGAAGGGGAGGCTTTCTTGTCCTGTTATTCTGTGTTCTCCTCCTCTGCTGCCTGTTTCTAATTCTCCCGAAGCTGTTCCCTTTATCCTCTGTGCAGACAGAAGCACACCTGCATGGGGAGCTGCTCTTGCCCCTAAAACTGGCAGATTTGGCAGGCAGCTCTGCCAGCACCACTCCTGGCCACTGCTGTAGTTGAGGCAGAGACAATACAAAGCAGCACTCCATTTTCAGAAGGCTTCAAACTGGTTTTTATTACAGCATGCATGCTTTCTATACATGCTTACAAAACTTGTAAGTTTACACTTTACTCATTGGTCAGGAAAGACAAAGTGCTCATTGGAACAGGCAGGCGCAGGTTTCTCTTATTTATCCTTCTTTCTGTCTTGGTTTCTATGTCAATGCCCTTGGTAGAAAATTCTTTTGGGGTAAACATGGATCCTCTTCTCAAACTTCTCTCTGGGTCACAGAAATTGCTGTAAAACCTCTTCCACAATTCCACCTTTTTTATGTTTGAACCATAAACACAACCCCTATGGACTCTTGCAGGGCCCTTGCAAAAATCCCAGCAGACAGGGGAGACACAAAACAATGACAACCACCACGAAAATTAACAACCCAACTTCCAGCAGATCACAAGCAAAGATCAAATCGACTTGATTTCCATCCACACCTTTGCTCTGAAGCTCAATGCAGAGCTCTGTGTCCCAAAGCTTGTAGCAAGAAAAACAATGAGTGTTTTAGCAGGCAAAGCCTGTTCCTGCTGACCTCAAAATAATGGCATTAATCAATGTTAGGCTGGGCTGTCCCTTCCTTTGCTGTGCACTGGAAAATGAAATGCCTGTAAACCAAAGTGTGCTCAGTGCTGTAGAATTGTGCACAGCTGCTCCTTGCTGTGAGGTCATTAAAAAATAATCATGCACACACCCAAATAAGTTTAAAAACAAGAGAAAGCAAAGAATATTGATAATGCTCATCATCAGAGCCCTCCTGTTGTTTTTTCTGCTGGCTTTGAGGGGTTCTAGAGGAGTCAAGGGCTGGTAGGAGGGAACACAGGCTGCACTGGGTCAGGGGACCACTGAGGTGGCTCAGCTGCAGGGCAGAGAAAGTTTAATCCTTGCTGGAAAAGTCTCTTCATGTTGCTGCTCCTGCCCAGGGAGGAGGAAAGGTGGAAAATGTATTCACCCAGTGATAATGTAAAGTTTAAAAAAAAGAGAGAACAAGGAGTGAAGGGTACAGTGAGCAGCAAGTGCTGGTTAGTAATTAACCTCTCAGAAGATCAGTATTAAAAAAAGCAAATTTAAATGGGATTGGTTTTTGTTGGGTTTGGTTGTGCTTTGTTTTTTTTTAAAATACAATAAGCTGTGCTTTCAAGGGTCACTGGTCGCATCCTAACAGTCTGAAAGGTCCCTGCTGGAAAACCTCTAAGCTCAATAAAATTAATGGTATCATATTCTAAACAAGATACAGTGTCTTGAAATAGGAAACTTCATAAATCTTGTAATTCATGTACTATTTTTCTAAATCCAATCATTCTTAACTGAAAGCAAATTAGCTTTAACATGGACTTAATGTATTTATGTTTGAGCAGTTGGGCAGGAATTCTGATTTTCCAATAAACTTACTTTTCACCAGTTTTAACCTATTGTAATTCCAATGAGTCCAAGTTTGCTATAAAAAAAAATCAAATCCAATTCTCTAAGTAAGTCCATTATTGCCTACCATTTACCCAAAAGCATATGAAAGACCCTAAATGGCACCAGCAAAAACCTCACCTCAGTTTTATGACACTTTAAAAGCCACCATCCACCCTCACATTGAGACAGGGGAGCTTGGCATTCACTTTTTTCAGTCAGAACTTTCATGTTAATTCAAAGATCATTAAATTGAAAAGCTGAGGGAATTAAAATTTCTCAATTCTTAAAATCACAACATTAAGTTGTGCAATTCCCAACCATGTTTTTTCCATCTCCCTCTGTACAAATAAAGTCACACCTCAAAGCAAAACTATGCTACACCTTCACTTGGGATTTGTGGTTTTAGGATCCATGTACTTTTTTAGACCAGCAGAGATCACTGATAAATATACCTGACTTGCAAAAGACAAACTACAAGTTTTCATTCCCACATGAATCCTAGTTAATCTGGTCTTCTAGTTTAGGATCATAGCTAGGTTTTTGTAAAAATTGCAAAAAAAAAGACCTACAAACTAAAACTTTGCAATAACAATGCTCACTGTGCTATCAATTCATTTTCCAGAAAGATTCATATCCACGATTTTTCAGTCACCCAAGCATTTTTTGGGGGAGAAAAGTGTTTGCCTGAAAATTAAGAAAATAATGGTTTATAAAAAGGTCAGAGACAAAAGTTAAATGTCACTATAATTTTGAACCTATTTAATTCCATCTGTTAATAAAAACGGTGCTGACAAGTGCCTGTTTCTCTCCCAAAGACAAACTGACAGCTGAAAACCACAAAGCAAATCCTTCACAGGTGATCCAAAACACCTGATGTGGGATCTCACACTGCTTGCAGAAGCTTGATGGCTTTAAACCAACCCAGAATTAGGGCAGTTGTGCCCCAGTTCCTGTGGAAGTGCTGCTGCCATTCCCCTCGTGCCAGTCTCAGCCTTGGCCAGGCCCTGTGGAGACCTGAGCTTGTTTTATGTAGCTGGATTTGCTTTTAAAAGCAGGATTGGTTTCTTGACCAAAGCTTTTAAGCAAAAATTGAATGCCAGTGTCAATGCAAAGGAATGAATACATGCCCTAGACAGAACAGCCCATTCCTTCCAAATGTAGCCCCAATTACAATTTAAAGCATTAAAATCCATCATGAAACTTCAGCTGGGCTGTTCTAGACACAGCACTGTCCTCAGAGGAGATGCAGAATTTTCAGTTCTGTTCCAAGCTTTGTGGCAAACTTGTGCTCCAAGCTCCTGTCTATTTATTCAGCATAGTTCTGCTGAGTAAATGTGCCTCAGCCAAACAAATTTGGAAATGTTGAGCTATCACCTGTCACACTCCAGGCGTGGTGAAATCCCTTTTCTCTGGGGGTGAAGGTCCCCAAAGGGCAGAGGATTTTGTAGGCTTTCAGCAGCACAGCAGAAGGTAAAAGTCCCCCAGTAACTCTGGAGTTTAACTTTCCTCTTAAAGTTGCTCCCACCCTGCACAGCTTAGGTCTGCTCCACATCCTCCCATGTGTTAGTCAGATAAACTTATAGATCTACTCACAGATGAGATTCCCTTGGATGCAGAGGACTTTGTGAGACTCTGAACACTTCCTCCCTTGCTGTTCCCATCACAGCCCACCCCAAAACTGAAAGGGCTGAGGGTTCTTGCCTCAGAGAGACACTGAGTTGTGTTTTATTGCCTCCAATTAACTCCAGCAAGGACTCAGAGGGAGCAGTAAAACTGAATAATTTTGATATAATTTTGATAATGTTTTCACATCAGCTCTCTACACCCTCCTAAATTCTTCAGCTGGCCCATCAGGCCAGTGCACAATGGCAAGAATGTTCCAAGGAGCACTTGGGACAATGAGAACCCACAGAAACCCACCAAGAAGCTGTTTCCCAGAACATTTGTTCTTTAATTCAGGACCTTAGATATGCATCAAGATCTGTTTGAGTCTCCTGTGCAAAACAAAAGGAGCACAGTTTTAACACAAAATGCATTTTTTTTTCATCCAGAAATGCTCAATAGTTGACGTACCAGCCAAAAGTAACTGGAAACCAAGAATTAAAAGAAACAGCAGCTGCTGGCCTTTTCCCACTTTTCACTGCAGCTCCATTTTTCCATTTTCCAATATATGGGAATTATAGGTACGGGCTCAATTACCTGGAGCTGTGATGAGCAATTTTCCTTTTGTAGCTAAGTCCTCTCCCAGACAGAAATTTTACCTTTCAAAGCAAACAAGACCAAGGCCAAACAAGGTGAACAATGTCAACAAATGCAGAAATACTCCAGGCTATGGAGAGCACAATGCATTGATATCAGCCAGAGCTTCCCTTGGATAAGTCCAGCCTTAAACTGATTAATTAGGAAAGGACAAACAAAGGAAGAGAGAGGGAACAAAATTGTGCTTAGCTTAAGAATTTGACCTGAATATCTCAAAATGCTTTGTAAGGACAGATCAATACTAATGCTTTTCAGCTAATATTTGGCATAAACAAATCAGCAACAGTCAGAAGCAAGTCGGTCACTTAACTTCCAGCTTATTCCCCTTGGGAATGTTTTATGAAATGCAAAGCCTTAAGGGCACAGTGGCAGCTCCTCAAGGTAAATAGAAATAAAAAATAATAAATGCAGTACATCACCTGATTTTTTGAGAGCACAGTAGAAACCTTTCAATGCCTCCTTGGCATGGGTAAAAATTTACAGAGTGTTTACAGAATGTGCTAAAAATACATCTGCTGCCATCTCAGGCAGGCAGCAGTGAGATGAATCCTTGCAGATTTTTCAGAAACATACTTGAAATAAAAATAAAATAAAATTAAATTAAATGTGAATATGTTGCATCAGGCTATGCTGTCAGCTGTGCCTACACTGCACATCACATCAAGACCAGGAGGTGAAAGGAGAGAACTGCAGGTGACTCCTGGTTCACAGTGGGTCCCTCTGCCTTGCTGGGAGATGGAGCTGAATCCAAAGAGTAGGAAGAGATGAATGACCTGTCAAGCTAGCTTTAAAGCCCAGGAGAAGAAAGTCCAGGAGTAATCCATGTATTTGCTCTTGACCAGCCCAGTGAGACCAGCTTGCCCAGGGTCTGTCTGCTCTCTTCCAGGCTCAGTCTCCATGGCTAAATCATTTCTTTTCAGGATCCACAATCAAATGCAATCAAGAGCAGGCTCACAGCCCTCAGCTACTGGGAGATGAAGCCAGAAAGGAGCGGACAACACTGAAGAAGTATCATGCTCATAAAGCCATTTTTATTGTGCCAAAACTGTAGAAAGGTGGATTTAAAACTCTTTAAATTTGGGGTATATCCAGTCTGAAATCTAGGGAGTGGATTTGGCTTTGTAAAAGACTTTGAGCTACACAGTTCCCAATATGAAACATGGAAATAGAGACACAGAGAACAAGAGAGACAGAAGGGGGAACTGCAAAAAAAGTTAAAATTGGAACTTTGTCTTCTCCTGATGCTCCCAGAGCAACGAGAGAGTGTGGGGAGCACAAGCAAAGGCAGCCCAAGCACAAAGGGCTGTGCCAGAGAGATGGGGAAAGCTGGGCCAAACAGCATCAATGAACAAGGATGGGATATTTCCTTCATTTCCATAAAAATACAGCCAGGAGCAGGATCCCCTGCACTGACATTTAGGAAAGGCAGGAACTTTGTTCTGGCCCAGCTCTGCCATCAGATGGCAGAGCAGCACCAGCTCTGCCACCGAGGTGGGGGCATTACCTTCCCATGCTTTGTTCATTAACAGCTGTAAAAATCAACATGAATCGTTTTCCCTTGGCACAGCAAGACAAAACTCATTCAAACAGTGAGATGTTTAAAGCTATATCAAAAGATCTGGGTCACACAAAGCCTTTAAAGGCTCTGTAGAAATTCATTTCAGTCTGTTTTCGTGGTTGCAGAGAAAGCTTAAGGAAAACTGAGACATCTGCAAAGTTCTCTAACCGTAATGAGGAGCCACATGATGAACACCAGTGACACACAGCCAGCACAGGTCTTGCTGCTGGGTTTTTGTATGGTTTTGCCCATTTGGTGGTCATTCTCAATGTTGAGGGTACAAGGGGCAGGAATTTGCAAACCCTTTCTGCCCCACAGCAAACCTGAGCAGGAATCACCCTTGCAGCAGTAGATGCACTGACACAAAGTCATCTGGGTTCAAGCTGTGCACAGCTTCATATTCATATTGGATTCATATTCCTGTTTTTTCACTTTCATAACCAGACTCCTGCTCCCAAGCAGCTTCTACCACTGCAACCACCTGCAATAGCTGCTGCCAGAGGAGACTCGTGGCTCAGGCATTACCAGCAGTGAAACTCTGTTTTTTTTTCCTTTAGGGAACAGACTTTGTGCTACAGCAAATACCACAGCAGGACGAGGAGGGGAAGTAGAAAACTTTGGTCTTGAAACCAAGGGGATTCCCTGTCTCTGCAACGGTTGGTGTAGCTATAAATAATGAGGAAGAAATGAGAACTCTGCCTTAAAACTATTCAGTACTTTGAATGTGCAAACACAACTGAAAAAATAACTGGGAAGAGAAGAGGCAAAAAGAGTGAAAGCAAAAGTGCTAAATAGTAGAGCTACAAAACCACCTAAAATACCCTTAGTTTGTTTGTGAGAAATATGATCATGCAAGCTGTGAAGCAGAGTCATGGATGTACAGCCACCCTGCCACAGGCCTGCTTTGGAAGGGATGAATTTCAACTGTCTCAGCAATATTTGGCCAAGCTGACAGAGCTTAAGGGTGGAGGTTACTCCTGTCAGGCCTGCAGTGCCAGCTCCCAGCAGCACATTGCAACGAAACAATCACAGAAGAGTCTTAAAATCTTCAGAGAATGGAGTTAGAGGAGTTCCAGGGCTGGTGTGAAAGTGCAGTGGGTGGAAAGCTGAACTGTGCCACTGGTGGAGCCCCTTGAGCAATTCAGCCAAGAGCTGGAGGCCTCTGAGGAACCTCACAGAGCACCACAGAAACCACACCACGCTCACAGACAGGAAGGCTTTTGCCTTTCATCAGCAGATGTGAGGCATTCTCACCATCAGCAGCAGCTGAAACCATCGAATTCTTTGCAAAACAACTGCAATGGAATCCTCCTAAGGCAGGCAGGCGAGTTTTAATGCCAGCCTCTTTCTTGAGGACATTCACTTCTGCCAGAGTGGCACAAGGAGATTGGTCACCACATTTATTCCTGGCTCAAAGACACGTGAATTCAACCAAGGCAGACACGGTGTTAAGTTAACCTGGCCAAGCTTTGCTGTCCATTTGATGTAAACAGGAGACAGAATCAAACCACCCACAAATTCTGTGCATGCTCAAGATTTCCTGGCTGTGGGGGTTGTGAGCAGCACTGTGCTGATCATGCAAGAGCTTTGGCCTGTTCTGAAAAAATAAAAAAGCCAAAAAAACAGCCACACAACAAAGTAGACAACATATTCTAACTCCCTGCAGAAAAAAAAAAAAAACCAGCTGAAACACACTGAACAGCAGCATTTCTTTCACAACTTTGTGTACAATGCAACCCTTTTTATGTAGGAAAGTGCCATGTCAAGCCCTCAGAACTGCAGATCACAAACACTGCAGAATGCTGTAGTTTTGTGCCACTCTGTGCTGTTTTATATTGAACTAGCACACATCACTTTCTGCACTGTTTCTTGCTCTAATGTAATATGTATGGGGTTCCATCACTAATTCATGGTTTAGGAACTCTCTACTTTCTCTAGAGCAAGGGTTGGGGGTAAACTGTAGTTTTTGGCATCTTTTCATGCAAAAAAAAAAAAAATTACACAAAATCCACAAACAAAATACCACACTCCCATATTTCTACTTGTAAAGTTAGAGGTCCTTTGTGGGCTTAGTAGAGTCTTGGGCAACCTGAAGTGTTCCCAGGCAGCAGGAGAGCCTGGCAAAACCTTCCTGCAGGAAGGATGCTGGGTTTAGGACTGTGAGGAGTTAATAATTCCATGTCCAGTATTGTCACTGTTACAGGGAGGAGAGAAGCAGGCAGGAAAGGAGTGGTTACTCCCTAGGTGTGCTCAGTGTGAGTCACTTTTCAAACAGCAGAGTCAGTCCCAGGCTGCAGGGCTCCAAAGCCTCTCCCACGGGCCAGGATTCACCACTGAGCACAAGAAGATTCTGGTTGCAGGCTGATTTTCTGGGCTTTCACAACTTTTGTTACTTGGCTGCACTTTAGCTCAAAACTTCTAAACTTGAAGTTTTATTTTTTTAGTCATTCATTCTCCCTCTGAAATCCGTGGTACAAGATTCTATTATTAAAGTGATGCAATTAAATAAACAAAACTAGGATTTTGTATTAATTAGTGGTGTGTGGTCACTGCAAAGGTTAGAATAGCAGAAAGGCTGAAGTAATTAAAAACAAGAAAAAAGATCAGTTCAGAACCTCTGAGATACCACTCTTCTGTTGCATATTTTACAGATATTTTTGAACATCTGGACACTCAAAAAGTTGTATGTACAACTCCAGCTGAGGAGCTACAGATGAGTTATAGAGGAGTTTTGAGAAGTCCAGCTGAGGCTTAATGATCTTGACTTCTTGGCCAAGCACACGAGACCAGATTAAGATCCATTTTGCCATAATTTGATTGCTGTTGGCACCCAAATATCCCAGCAAGCTCTGCAGGCTTCACTTGTGCAAAGTTCTCTCCTACAGAGAGCTTATGAGCAAAAAGTGCTGCTTTTAGAATTAAAACCTAAATTAAATCATCTGCTGCTGTGTAGCTTTAATTGCCAACCTAATGGCATCTGAGCTGAGTGGTTTGCCTGTTCAGACACTTTTGTCCTTTCAAGAAATTTCCCTTTAATCAGAACACTCCTCATACCCAACCAAATGTGGAATGCAATAGTGCACAAGAACGACAGAATGGTTTGGACTGAGAGGAACCTTAGGGATGATCCCATTCCAGCCCACTGCCATGGGCAGGGCCACCTCCCACTGCACCAGTTTGCTCAAAGACCCATCCAGCCTTGAGTCAGTGACAGGAGTTGGTTTTGCTGTTCAAATTCCCCTTGGCACATCTGTTCCCACAGGAGATTCCCTTTACTGCTTCCCCTCGCTCTCCTGACTTTGGAGTCACAGCAGCAGATCCGGCCCAGCCCGTTTGCCAAATTCCAGCCAGCCATGTCCAGAGTTCCTCATGGAAACCCTGAGAGATTCCAGAAGAGCTGGGCAGAGTTCCCTGTGGAAACCCTGAGAGATTCCAGAAGAGCTGGGCAGAGTTCCCCGTGGAAACCCTGGGAGACTCCAGAAGAGCTGGGCAGAGTTCCCCATGGAAACCCTGAGAGATTCCAGAAGAGCTGGGCAGAGTTCCCCGTGGAAACCCTGGGAGACTCCAGAAGAGCTGGGCAGAGTTCCTCATGGAAACCCTGGGAGACTCCAGAAGAGCTGGGCAGAGTTCCCTGTGG
>QUSF01000075.1:629649-670585 GCA_003676055.1 Chloebia gouldiae
TCCCTGTGGAAACCCTGGGAGACTCCAGAAGAGCTGGGCAGAGTTCCTCATGGAAACCCTGGGAGACTCCAGAAGAGCTGGGCAGAGTTCCCCGTGGAAACCCTGGGAGACTCCAGAAGAGCTGGGCAGAGTTCCCCGTGGAAACCCTGGGAGACTCCAGAAGAGCTGGGTAGAGGCTGTTTTCATTAACTGGCAGGAGGAAAGTGCCTGCTATGCAATGCAACTGAACCTACTCCTGTACTTTCAGCTCTCCATTTCTTGCTACCTACTCAAACATGTGCAAAGAGCATTTTTAAGCTCTGACACTGTCTCTCAGCAAGTTCATTTTCCAATTGTCAAGCTTTCAACCCCAACAGGAAAGAAACTACAGCCCACACCCCTTACTGCAGCCACACAAATAGCTCTTATGGCATAGTTTTTAACTTTTCACACTCTTTACTAATCCTTTCTATTCACAACTCAATTGTCCTGGATCAGAACTTATTGACAACACATGCTCTCTGTTAGTAACTAACCAGGCCCAGGACTGTAAGGCTCCAAAGTGCATTCTATCCACCTGTAAGGGTGAAATAGAGATGAGAAACCTTCCAGCTCCTTGGAGCAGTGTAAATCCTCTTGTCCACCTTGCACTGCAACATTTAAGCTTTTTGCTGCAAAGGTGGACATTGGAAAGACACTCGTGTGTGTGTGTGTGTGTACACATAAAAAAGAGAAAGTCATGTAATTTAGAGGAGATGTTTTTTTTTTATATATGGAAGATGGCACTAGCATTTTAATCTGCTATTTAATAATGAGTTAGAAAATATTTAATTTTAATCCAGTTTGGCCTGGCTAAGTATCACAACGTAGCATGTAGTTTACAAAGTGTTAAACTTCAGTGAATGTGAAAGTGTTGCCTGTATAAATAATTACTCAAGTACTTTTAAAGCACAACACTGGTAACAGGCACCACTCACAGTCCCCTGAGGCATAATTCTGCTTAAGAAGTTAATTACCAGGTAAGAGTGACCTGGGCTCCGGTTCTCAGTTCCCAAAAAACAACTAATCTTCAGTCGTTCCTCTCCAAAGAAAATGAAGTGAAAGAACAGCAGTGTCAGAAAATCTGCTCTGATAGTGTTGCAGTCTGAGTGCATATCAAGGGTGATTGCATGTCACTTCTTCAGAATACTGAATATTGCTTTTCTAGTAAGCTTAGTAACACACACAGCTCAAAATGTTAGTGCAATTAAATCCAAGCATAGCGTACCAATCCACCTCGTATGTATTCAAATTATTTTAGCCTAAAGACATCCCAGACAGTGGCCAGCAGTCTGTTGTTCAAAACTTGCAATACAATCAAATTTCACTTACAGCCTTTGTACCTTTTATCTCCCCTCAGATAGATCATTTTGGCAGAAGAGAATTCAACAGCCTGAGACATCACCCTGCAGCAATTTTACATGTAATGAAAACTCATTCCTGCAGGAGCAAAAATCAGTGCTTGCAATAATTTAGTAAGGTGTTTACTTCCCAAACACAATCTTGAAGACAGTTACAATTTCCACTCTAAAGACAAGGACAACAGTAAAAAGGTTTTAAGAGTGGTGATTCATCATCTACCTTCCTTTTTAACTTTCATTTCCACTCTTCTTTCAGGCAGGTGCAAATACTCCCAACGAGTTCTGCAAGTTTTATTTAATCCAGTTGTATAAAATCAGACCCTTTTTTACCACTTTCCCTTTCCTTTCAAGCACAAGTATTTCTTTCTATCATAAGGTAGCAGGGCAGAAGGCTTTAGACAAGTCTCAAGCAGTAATTTCTGCAATAAGGCTGAAATGGTTCCTCCCATCTTCCATCATCTCCCACCTGCATTCTGTGTCCATCTCCATCTGTGCCTGACTTCCTAAGGGATCCTGTAAGACTGCTGCTGCTGAAGGGAACCAGAAAGCTTCTAGAAGGGTGACTGAGAAGATGCAGCAGCCATCAGCTCTCTCAGCAGCCAGCATCCCCAGAATGGAACAGGAGACACGCTGGGCAGGAAGGCTGGCAGCAGGTTCAGGTGGTAGCAGTCCATTCTTTCAGCATCACTTGTGGCACAGCTGAACTCCTCCCCATTCTGCTCCAAAACCCCAGGCAGTTACTGTGCAACACCTGTGTGTTCTGGCAGCACCACATGCTAATAATTACCTGTTCTAATTTCTCCCACCCAGGTTTCTAAAAACAACAAGGTGATCTCAACTTAGGAGCCAACCTATGTGGCATAGGTGGGGAGAGGAATTAAGAGAAAGATGACCCAAATGAAGATTTCATGCTTTAAAGATTATAATCATAGATTAAAGATTTAATCATAACCATAAAGGTTATAATCATCCCTCAGGATGCAAATCATCATCTTCAACTTGTCATGTTTTAATAGATTTATGACAGGAAATGCCACAAACATTTCAGTGTGGTGACAACAACCTCTCAGGATAATGAAGGGTGTTACTGGGAGTGTGCAGGTGACACTGGCTTTCCACTTGGGGTGTTTGTTCTGGCTCTGAAGTGCCTGAGGACATGGCTTTTCAGGCAGTTATCTTACCATGCCACCACACCCCAGCTTAACCCCAAAAGATGCCTGCCATAAAAGGGGTCACTGCTAAACCTGCATGCCAAGCACCTGGAAAGTGCTTCTCAGAAGTGAAAGGAGCATCTTTTCCCAAATTGTTCATTCAGCTTCCATGACAGCAACACTGATCACTGCTGACTCCCAGGATAATAACATTTCAAAAAGACAGGAAGTAAAAACCCCAAGTTTCCACCAGAATGGCTAAAGTGACAAGACCGCATGAGTCTAAAACAAAGGAAAAAAGAATTGCCAAAAAGCACTGGCAGATGTTTTTGCACTTGGTTTAAAAAGTTCATTTCTAATTAGAAGCAAAGTTATTTGATAGGTGTTAGGACAAACTTTAAGGAGAAAAGAATCAATTGCTTCCATATTCTCTGTCTCTGAGTTTTCATAGCATTTTTTTTACCAAGCCATATTAAAATATTTCAGCTCATTAATTCAGACATAACTAGCACTTTCTACCAACAGATTAGCTCCTATCAGTACCTTCCCTGCAGTGATAGCTGACTGATAAAACAGGGAAATGGCTTAACACTTGCAAACCTGGAACTGTTCTGTCTCTCTAACCAGAGGACTGCTATAAAAAAAGCCTTCACAAAATACTATTGGAGAAGAAGCCCCTACAGTATCTTCAGTCACCTCATGTCCCATGGAATTTCAAGTCACATTTCCTGCTCTTTAAACTCCCATACAGATGCTTAGCATCCACTGAAATGCAGAAACCACGTGGAATGCAGGAACCAGCAAAGCAGCAGCTGCTCTGTCCAGAAGGTGACTTACTGGGCTAAGTGCAGCACATTTCTATTAAAAATGGATAGACTTGGTTTTCAATTAGTCACCAAGAGTGGGAGTTACCTTGCATGCTTTTCTTTCCAAATCAAATATTTATCAGAGGAAAACCACAGGTGTCACTGACAAGGAGAGATTAGCTGTGACTTAAAACCACACACCTGGATTGAAAAGTGGTGAGACATGCTCTGCTTGCTAAGTAACCTTAAAAGTGATTGTGTTAGCCCAGGCAAATTAGAAGCCTTTCATTTGTGTCCAAGAAGTAGAATTTCGTAGTATTAAAACTCCAAAGTGGCATTTTCCCTACAGTGCCTGGCATTAATGAAGTTTTTACAGCCAAAAGCATCCAACCTTTTTGTCTCAAGCCAGCTGAGTGTGTGGCAAGAGCAGAGGCACCAACCAATGGCAGCATCTGGGGTGGGGAAGGAAAACAAAGGAGCCAAGAGTTTTGATGACTTAGTTCACTCCATAAAATATTCCAGTATCGGAACTTACTGAAGCATATTTAAATGCAGAGCTCAGGCCTTCCTTTTTAAAAACTTTTTCAGCAAGAGGACATGGAACCCAAGGCCTGAACATGGAAGCTGCCTACTGGATTGTCACTGTTGCAAAGTGACACAGAGGAAAAAGGTGATTATTATGAGTCCTACACGAAATCTGGCCTGAAGTTCCCTTGAACCCTTCCCCTAGTTACCAGGCACAAGATTCTGCACATACATGCTGTGTGCATCGTGCAACAAATAGCAGGTTTCTGACCTAAAACGGGAGAGCCTTTATGAAACAGGAAAGATAGGATGGGTTTGAAAGATAGAGGCAAAAAAACCCAACCAGTCTCTCAAAGTAAAGGTGATTTCACACAGTTGGAGAATACATGAGAACAAATATTAGCCATACTCAGCCTCCTTCTCCCTTAATTTAACTATTTCCTTTTGTTTCCACAGGTCTCTCCCACCCCACAATGTGACTGCTTTTGCAGTCTCTGCTTATTTTAAACATTTGCCTTATGATTCTGAATCATACTGAGAAAGCTGTATACTACAGGAAGTCAAGTCTCCTAGCTTTAGATTCTTGAATTCCACCCAAGCAGGTGCCTAAAACAGCAAGCACAACTATTTGTGTCCTGGACATCGAGTTCTGGGATAATTTCATCAGGAATGAAGGAAAGGACGAGCAGCTGAGTTTCATAAAGATAAAAATAATTGAATTATGCCATCTTGAATGTGGATTAAGGCTGACATACAAAAGTTAACACAGTGTCTAAGTACTGAATCATTTTCACTGAGGTGGCAAATCAGATGCTGGCTGATGAACACAAGAATAGCACAGCTCCTTTCTGCTGCTGGTGACTGGACTGCTGTTTCCACATGAAGGACACAACAGAAACTTCTACCATAAGGGGCAAGGGCAGTTTAAGATTTAATGCCCATTCTACACCCCAGAACATTGTAACTGAGAGTGGTTTTCATTTTTTATCTTCTAGGGATCTGTGGCAAGTTTCCTTTTTTTGCATGCGCTCATTAAGAAGAAAAAGAGGCCTTGCTTCTCCACATCAGGCCACGAATTTTCCAAAAGTGAGAGTGGCTACAGTGACTCAAAGGTCTAACAGTTCAATTAGAATGATACTAAAGGCTTATGGTAACAATCCCAGCATTTGAGGCTAATGCCTGTAACTGAATCAAGAATTAAAAAGTCCCATTCACCCTACCTAGGGCCCATGGCTCCGAGCATTCCAGTGCATTAATGTGTTGGAACTTGAGCCTTCCCCAGTTAGTCACGGCTCCTCCTGCTTCCCATTGTAAGAATAAAAGCTGCTCAGAACTGTCATTGTTCCATACTCCAGAAGAGACAGTTGCATAATTACTAATTACCTATCAGTGAGTCACAATAGCTGTGGAGCAAGGAAAGCCAAAGCTCCTGCACTGAAGAAAAGCACTGGGATAACACGAAGGAGAAAAGCATTTATAAATATCTTGGAAGTGAAGCGGGGTTAAATTTAGTTCGAGATGGCAGAGCAGCAGCTCGGTTACACAACCTTTAACTGCAAGTGCTCTGCAGGCAGAAAGGAGGCCAGAGTTGCCTGAGGGGCTCAGCAATGCTCCACAAGAGAGGAAGGAAACCTGCAACTGAAAGTGCTAAGTGAGACCTGTCAACCTGTGCCTCTACATTTATGATGGTAGGGCACATCTTGAAAATCAGAGCTCACAATTGCCATCCCACTGCTTTTGAAGATTTACTCAAACACACAGCAAATGTCTCCAGGCCAGACAAAAACTGCTTGTGCTTCAGCACAAAAAGATTGACAAACAAAAACACACTTCAATGCATTTCTCCAGAGCAGGGATTCTTTGGTGGCTTGTCTCCATTTCTGTCTTCAACTCTGCTCAACAGGCTGGGAAATATGTACAATTATGGAAAGTTCTACTTCCTAGTTTGGTGCTGGGTGCTTCTCAATCCAAGTTACCTTTACAAACCTGTTCTTTGCTTCTCAACAACACAGGATTTAATACTGTACTATGAAAAAAGGGCAAAATGTTCAACAGCATAAGACATAGGAGACAGCATCTTAAAACCTTCCTGCTCTTTGCTTCCAAGTTTGAATTTGAGACCAACAAAAACCATCTTGGTTTGGTTTTTTAGTTGTAAAGGAAAGGTTAAGCTTAAAGCTGGCAGACCTCAAACCACAGCTTGCAGATCTTTAGGACTGTGTTCCTGACCAAAAAAGGAGGAATCAGTGAAAAGTAAACATTCCAAGAAATAAAAAACAAAAACCCACAGCATTTTGGTGATGCACTAACTTAATACTACCTTTCCCTCCCTCAGCACAAAATGCAGATGCCATAAATAACTGGAGCTCCTTGAAATGTTAATCCTAAAGCTTCTGCAAAACCACAGTACCTTTTCTAAACCATATGAAAATGCAGATGGGTTCATGCTATTTAAATAAATGTGAAAGTAATTGTACAAATGAACAAGAAATGACATTGAGGGGAAAAGAAGCTGACACACAAAATGCAGTCACCATGACCAGGGATACCTCACCATGTGTTCTGATATCAGTTCATGAAGGTTTGGATTCTGGGGGTTTGGTGGGCTTTCCGGGGTTTATGGTTTGGTTTGTGATTGTGAAGTTTTTCTGGTTTGCTTTTTTCAAAATACACATGAATCAGTAACGTGATTTTCAGTTTCTTACAAAGGAGAAGATCATGTTAATGTATATTAAGATGGCATTTAAATTATCTGGATATTTTCCACAAATTAGACTAAACAACATAAAAAGATACAATGAACACTAATGACACTTTCAAGGGATTTGTTTATTTTTGGTTTACAAACAAAGGCACCCAATATTTCTGTTTATGTCTTATAAAAGCTCACAGATTTAGCATTTATTTCCAAACATCTGTTCCTACAGCAGAGAAAAACATTACAGGAAAATGTCATTTTTTTTTCCTGGTCCCCAATTTAAATATCAGTAACAGTTCAGTGATAATATTGTTTCAGTCTGCTCCTCTTCCTATTAACCAGCTGATAACCGTCCTGTAACTTGCTGGTCAAAACATTGAGTCTGCCTTCCTGGACCAAAATATAATTCCAGTATATTTCTAACCAACATCCTTTATGTGCAATGACTGGTGTGAAGAACTGCAGGAGGACAGGACTCCCATATGGAAAAAATCCAATAGTTCCAGGTAGAATTTCACAGACTGACCACAGGAAGTGACAAAACCAGCAGAATAAATGTGACATTGACTCTACTGTCAGTTCAATAGGATGACTGATGAATTGGTGTAAAATACCAATAGGGCACAGAACAACAGTCTCCAAAGAGGGGGAAAAATGGGTCTCTAAATTGGCAAATGTTTAGTGTAGAGGTTAAATAAGCTTATGCTTAAAGTAATCCCTCTCCTTATTATTTATCCAAAATACTAAATTTCTAAGCAGAGTCTTGGACCAGAAGTAATGGGTTCATAGTTTATCTTGGCTTCATAGTTTATCTTGGTGTTAACAAATCAGCATTAGAAGTATCATGTTAAAATGCTCATATATTATGTTTATGGTTAGAAACAACCAAAATTCCTAAGTGGATTGTTTCACAGAATAACTTTCAGAGTATGATGTACTTCTCTTTAGCAAACTTCAGCCACGTGCCAACATGGGATAAGGGGTGTCACTGGGCAGGAGGCCCCTCTGAGTAAAGTCTATAATTCAGGAATGCTTAAGCATACTTTCAGGTCTAGCGGGATACTTGGGGAGGCATCTAAAAATGTCATACACCTACTGCATCTGTTAAAGTGTAACATCTCCAAGCAAGAAGCCTTAATTGATTTCAGCCACAGTCAGAGGTCTCTCACACAAGGTGTGGTCCTAGACCATTTAGGCTTTTCATCACTAGCTTTATATATATACACCAGGAATTTTAAAAAGGAATTACAGCTGAACTACTTACTACAGAATATTTAGCTTCAACAAGGAAGCCATTATCTTTTCAAAATGAGATATACACCTGCAGGAAAGGTGCTCTCTTTAAAGTAAGAGTTTTAGAAGAATAGCAAAATAAGTTCTTTACAAATTTAATTCAATAGGACAAAAAAACTACCAAGGGCAAGTAAAATGTAGTTCTTGTATAATTAAGTCATTATTTGCCTTTCCAGGCAGATTTAAGAACAAACTCATCAGTACACACTGATTTGAATGAACAAGCACTGGGCAAGAGTGCTGGTCAGTGCATGAATTAGAGGAACACTACAGTGTTCTCAAATCTGTGCAACCAAAATTTAAAGGGATCTTCATGTATTGCCTTGGATTAAAGAAATAAGGATTTAGTCTTTTCTTACAACTTGCCATTTTTACAAATGTCTTCCCTACTGAAACAAAGTAACATGCAGGAAAAAAACCCAGATTTCTTCAGGTTTAAACCTAATAATTTAAGTTAAAAGATGTAAGAGCTGTTAACATCTCTTCATTTTGGAGCAAGCTGCATCATACTCTGCTTACCCAGTGAAATGAGGTTTTACTAGGGCAGGGATGAGAAAGTGTGCTTGTGCATTGGTGTTGCCCATGCATCAAATTTAACAGCTCAGATTTTGAAAAAAAATAATTCTTGAAGTATCTGCTAACATTGCTTACAACTTCAAAACAGGTGTATCTCTTAATGAAAGTCTACAGATCTTCCAGCTACTATTACCAGCAATATAAATAGCAACCAAGCATAATAAATTCCTTTTCATTACATTTACCCTTTGAACTCAGAAGAAGTGCTGGCTCTGTGCTCTCAATAAAAAAAAAAATCATTAAAAAGAAGACAGTCAATGACTTTATTTACCCCTCTCTGGGTAACACTTCCTTTTATCTGCTCAATGCAAGGATCAATTCTGCTTTCAGAGTAGCAAATTGTTCATGCCAACACATATGCAAGTTGTACACAGCCAGGTTCAAGCACAGAACCGAATCACAAAGTGCATTCTGAAGCTCAGATATACAAAAGGCCTTTCAGGAAATAAGGAAGGTTGGTTCATTTTTTAATTTTTTTCTTTTAAAGCAAAGGAGGCACCATTGTTGCATCCCTACTTTGAGGGGAAGGGAAGAAGTGGTAAAGCCTAAAGACAAATTACAAAAGTTCTCAATTATTTTATTTCAGGAGATCCAGAGTCATTTGTACACTTCTGCAACTTGCAAAACCCTTTGTAATTTAGAAGAACTTCAAATAAATAGGTCTACAGCAACTAGTATCTACTATGCCAATATTTATCTTGCTCAATGTGGAGTACAACTTAAAAGAAAAAAAATAATGTTAAGGCAGATTCCAATCAAACACGTTCCAAATTGCACAGTTATGTTGGTCAGTGGTCTAATATGTCTTCCCCAGGTCAAAGAGTTAAAGTTATCTAAATGCTTTTCTAAGCCAATTCAGGGTGGCACTTGTGCTTTTGATTTGCTCCGTTTCCAGAAGATACACAGCTAACGTTACCAATACCATACCGCTTATTTCTCACCTCAGTTAAAAACGAAATGATGCTTCACGAAATGTGAGATGATTACAAGTTACAGGGTTTGTGCAGTTAGACCACCATATGCATAGATGTCCTAATGCTAAATCCTCTTCCTCAGTACCTCATTGTGCTGGAGGCTCTGAAGTAGGAGAGGAACTTGTAACACAGACTAACCACGAAGTACCAGATGTTTCTTGCCATTTGAGACCTTGCGATGAAGACGCGCCAGATCAGGATCACGAGGATCGTGTTGAAGCCGTAGCGAATGTTCCTTAACCTGGGCAAAACAAAAGCAATCACTAAGGGTCAACATACAAAGAACACTAAAAATTAACTTCTGCTGTAGAATGCAATTTGTTTATCTATTCATCTCACGATACACTATGAGTAATGACAAAAGTGAATAACAGAGAAGGCTTTTCACTGCTGAAAAGCAGAATGAAAAACCAAGGAGCAGAGTCAGCCCTGTTGCTCAGCACATGTACTTCTGCTTTAGAGCTGCTTGATCCTAAAGCCAACAACACAGTGATAATTTACCTATAGGAGGCTGCCAACCAGAAAATACTTAACACTCTGAACTTCCCTTCTCCCCACCATGTATTTAAAACTTCTTAAATATGTCAAAGTAACTCTAACTGCCACCGATGACAATAACAAGAAAAAAACCCAAACCACCTCACTCTATTGTAAGAACTCATCAGATTTTCCAGACGTTTCCAGCCAAGGAACCCAGCCTCTTCACTGTAATTTTAAACTCCTTCCTTCTCAAAGAACTGTATTTAAAGTGCAGGATAAACTACGTGACTTTTTAGAGAAACTGTGCTTTTTAGCAATCTTCTGGCATGTAGAGATAGAAATGTTAAGAAAAACAACAAGAATTTGCTCTGATTTCTTAGAAACAGAGCAATCTCTTGGGCTCAGTAGATCTTGACAATTTATATTTTAAAGGCAGCTCTTTTTAGGGAACTACTGCCTTTATCTTGTTTACAGGTAAGGCTGGTGTCCTTTACAAATCTTATTTGCAGAGAAAAACAGTTTAAATGTGTGTGTTACAAAAGCAATACTTTTCCACTTGAGGAACAAATCTACCCAGTGGTTCCTTAGAGAAAAATGTCCCCTGGGCTGCCAAATCTGGCTAACACTAAGGCAGTGGACTCCAAGTTCAGATTAGAGTTAAGAACTAGATGGTAACAAAAGAGACCAGATTAATACCTCAGAGTAAATGTAAGTCAGAATCTAAACCTCTTGCTAAACAATCCACTTACAAACTTTAGAGATGGGGCAAGTAAAGGCTGCTCCAATACAAGATTATTTCTTGAGTCATTTTCATTATGATCCTTTACACAAAGAATAGCAACTATGTGATCATTTCTATGCACTTTTTAATGACATCTAAATAGAAATTTAAAAAAACACCCTAACAAAACAACCCTGAAGGGACACTTGTTTAGCTATTTCCACAATTATCACAGATACTATCTCTCAAAAATGTATTTGTCATTTTAATATATACCAAACCCCTCCACAGCTGCAAATCCTTGTCTTTAGAATGACAACACAAGTCATAACCTGGATTGTTTCTCTTTGCACTATCAGGATTGCAGATGTGATGTAGCATTGCAGAACAAATGATTTTTATTTCACTCTTAAAACAGACAAATCAGAAAGTCTACAGCTGCCTTGATGAATCAGACAAGAACAAAACAAGGGCAACTGTGCTAATAAAATTCTAGACAGTACCAATCCATCCAAATGGCAGGAATTAAATCACAGAGAAAAAGCTAAAGGTCATCCTAGAGCACCAACATCAAAGTGTCCTGCCCTGAAGTGCAGAGTCTCTGTCTGTTTATTTACCTGCCTCAAAAGCTCACATTCCCAGAACATCTATTGTTCTCATAAACCTCCCAAAGAAGCCATTCTGACCTGTGTAGCCACTTACCTCTGACCTTCCAAAAGACACTTGGCTAAAATCAAAACCCTGGATTACGGTATCCACACCAGTGATCCCAGACTGATACTGTAACTATTAATTCTCAGGGCAACTCAGGAACAACTACTTTAGAAAATGCTTCAGACCACTGGATTGGAACAGAAAAATTGTGGAGAACCTAAAGAGTTGCTATTAAATCGTTACATGGAAAAGCAACCTGAACAAATGCAGAGCATAGAAAATATAAAATTACACATAAAATAAATTTAAAAAATTAAGATTATACTTACTTATTTAAGTGTTTCCTAGCTGCAGGGAGGCCTGACATTTCTTCATTCAGCACATATTTCTTCGTTCCCAGGCAGTAATTTTCCATATATTCTGCCCAGTGTAGTTGTCGAACATCAAAATTAAATGTCTGCATAAGAGAAAAGCTTTCACTGTTAGATGCCTAAAAATTCACCTCTATATATTTAAATGAAAATAAATGTCTTTATTACAGATAAATCCAATTTGCCTTTGATACAAGAAGGTTATCCTATCCTTAATCCTAGAAACAGTCCAGATTTAGGTTCAATTTCTGATTCAACCACCTGCTCGTGACATAATCTCTTCCAAATTCCAATCACTTCATGCCTTATTTTCCCTCCTCAGCAGTAATACTCTTCTCTCCACTTCTCAGTTTTCTCACTTCAACTGTGTGTAAGGAATTCCTTTCTAAAAATAACTATTTTCTAGGAAGTTATTTATTTTTAACCAACAAAATAATTCTAATATGGTCTAAAATAAACACCGCTCTGTGCCAAGTACAGTTTGGCAAGGGCAGGTTGCTGTTAGCTGTGCTTAGAGTTGTACAGTTATATTTTAAGTACAATCATCTGCTGAATGCCTTCTGCAGGAGAAAAGATCACTATGATGAACTTGATACACAAGTTTTTTACTGATTTCCTCATCTCAAGATTCTACAGTGACAGTGTTTAAATCCCAACAAAAAGCAGCAATTTGAAAATACTAACAGTATTTGCAAGTTCAAATTGTCTGGCATTTTGTTTTTCAAATTATTCCTGAACTCAAGTTGCTAGGAGGAGGCAAGAGGACAGGAAGGGGTGGAAATACCATCCACACAAAATGATCAAAAGCTAGTTTATTTCCTACATTTAGACAGCTTATTTAGGAATTTGGCAGCTTTTCTGGAATGTAACTACTGAACTGATTCTGGAAAACACTTCAGTAGCAAAGACATCTTAAGAATGACAAAGCTGTTCCAAATGAATAAGGGAATCTGAGATTTTAGAACTGTAACTGGTAATTTTATTCTGCTGAATACTAACCAAAGTCATAGCAGAAGGGAAGTTTAAATTTAATTGGGGCACCTGAGCAATTGTTGGTGGAAGAGGTAGGGAAAATCAGGAGTAAAGTTAAGCCTGGGAAGAAACAACTTTTCCTTCTCTGTCAACAAACTGTCATCCTTGTTTCACTTCTCCCTGCCCTTCTTCATCTCCTCATGTCACTGATGTAGCTTTTCACACAGCCCTGGCACATCTGAAAGGATCTCCCAGGAGCCTGCAGTGCTGAGTTCCTCCTAGCTTAGCTGCACATTGGATCAGGTCCTTATTGTATCTTGAATTGCTGAGCTGCTGCTCCCCTCAGTCTCCATGGGCACAGCACACAGCCACTTGCCTTTCTGTCTTCAGGGGTTAGCTGGTTCATCAGCATGGTCATGTTCTCAGTGCTCCAGGTCCAAGAATTGCTGGTAAAGTACTCTAAAAACATCATGGACTTATGAAGACGTGTTATTGTCTTCATCATCCTGCAATCCGAGGCACGGAATAGACAGGTTACAGGGGTAAAGATTAGTTCAAATAAGTGAAACAGACAATAACATTTTTTACCCTCCAACCCCCAACCCCCTCTCCAAAAATCCCATCTTGTTCTGTACCTAAAGCATATTATATAACATCAATAGGGTATTTCTGCATAGTATTGAAGTGAACTTTGGCTATCCAATCTCTGCATAAACCAGAAATTATCACAGTCCTTTTTTTTCCTAATCCTACTTCCCAGTCGAATTGTAAATTACCATTTTTTCTTTTTTTATTAGGGGAAACAATATGTTGTCTTCTGTTGGTAACTCTTAGTTTGGGACAGGGAGATGAAACCCTTTTCCCTTCAGCATGCTGGAATATTCAGCTGTACTCAAGAGTCTGACTTCACAGAAGTCACAAACTGCACAGAGCAGAATGTCTGTGCAGGACCTCCCCTTAAACAAGGGAGGAAGTTGCCCTGATCCTCCTGCACATTGTGCAAGACCAGATCTCTGTGACAGAACAGAGGTTTTCATCATGCTTACTAAGAGATCAAGGCTTAAAACCACCAGCAGCAAAAGGCAGGAAAATATTTAAGGGCACAGACAGATTATAGCAGATCATGTTCTGTGCTACTTCAAAATATGCAGAAATACCTTCCATCATCCTTTTTTTATGCAGAGGAAGAAACTATATAAAATCACCACTTGGAATACAGAGAAATTATGTTATAAGGATCAATTTGGGCAAGTTTCTTTTTGATCATACCATCCGAAGTGGCCCAAAAAATAAAAGTATGAGTCATCCAGCCTCTCAGATGCAAAACTTCCACATTTGTGACAAGCAAATTGTTTCCAGTGTCTCAGTGCTAGAGATGGCCACTCAATTTTAGTAAGTACTAACTAGTACCACATTGCCTAATGCTATTAAATTCCTGTTTTGGGTGTTCAAGGTATTTCCATCTCACAGAAATGGAAAACTGCTTCCAATTTGATCCTTATAGCAGGACACTGATCATTTCAAGCACAATGGCAAGGGGGGAGGCAAAGAAAGCCGAACCCAGTACTACCAGGAAATGGTTTGCTGAAGACAAATTTTGCCAAGAAAGATAAAATAATAATCAATTAAATAAATCCATCAAAATCAATAAAAACAAACTTATTTTTCTCTGAAAGCTGCAATGCATTTGAATGCATCTTGATGCACTCATACTTATAGAAGAGATATATATAGTACATTGTCCCAGAAACACTTCTAAAGAAAGTATTCTGCATTACATTAGTGTCCTTTACTAGCAGCTAGCATCTTAGTATCTAAAACATTAAAATTTCCTTTTTCTTCTCACAGAATGGAGCAACATAAACCACAGAGACTGCTGAAAAATATCATTTCTAAAGCACAAAAAAGCATAAATATTTTTTTTAAACCTCATAGGAATATATCTACTAATTCAGAACTGACTTCCAATGTTAGACCAGCAGCTGATTTTATTACTAAGCACCTCAAGGAGCTTTCAAACATCTGTTTAGAGTTTCACCAGCAGGGCAAGGAGGCACCAGAGAGGGCTGATTTGAACTGGAGCTCCTCTGATGCAGAAATAATTGGGAATATAGATTCTGCATCCAAAACATATCCTGTGCAACAAGACTAAACTGAACCGAAAAAAATGGATGTTAGTTATGTCAAAACTCCAGACTTGGAAAGTAAAGATCTCACTGGTCAGATAAGCCAAAAAGACCCCAGAGCTAAAACGCCTGAATAAAATTAGTGCCAAAGAGCATTTAAGCCTTTTTGCAGAGCTCTGTCCACTGACAGTCTGAAGATTATTTAACCTGACTTGCCCTTTTGAACCTTCCCAGTCTGTGTCCTTATGCTAAGCTGGAAAAACAGCTGAATTTTAGAGTGCTTTGACTGCTACAGTTTAAAACCCTTGTGCCTCTGCAAAACAATAACTAAGCAAATGAATATATGATTAGCTAAGTGTATGTTTTGACCTTGTTTCTGGACACTGACATTGGTTTTCATTCTTTGCTAAAAAAGAAACAAACTAAATTTAAACTAATGCAAAAATCTGACGGGATTCTTTTTGTCTCTGCTTATGGATATGATTTTAGAGCTTAGCTAAGCTGATTACAAAAAAAAAAAAAAAAAGCTGAAAAGAGGGTTTTTTCCCTCCCTCCAATTCAAATTGGATTTAGCAGCTGATCACAGAACCAGCTGATTCAACTCATCAAGGAAAAAGTTGTTTCTCTTTGTAGGGTTAGTTTCTTTCTCTACCAGCCCAAAGGATCCAATTCTCCACACTATCTCAGCTGCTTGATCAACGACAAGAGTTGGCAGAAGTGGACCGAGTTTTTCTGTGACACTTTGCTGGTTTGCACTAAATCAACATGAAACTGCACTTCTCTTTGAGGGGAGGAAAAAGCAGCCTGGTGACACTGAGAGATGTCAGCAATGAGTGTCCTTTCGTGGACACTGGTGTAGCTCTGGCAAACTAATCCTTAACTTCAATGGCACCAGATTCCTCCTGTGAATGGCAACACACAACACCAAAAACCCAGCACGAAGTCACACAATGGAACTTTATCCCTCAACGTCAGGTTTTGAAGGTTAGTTATTCCAAAGAACAGCCATTGGATATGAGTCATAAATACCAACACCAAATATAACCTGTCAGTACAAGACCAAGCATGGCATCACACCTTCCTCATCAGAAGACAGAAAAAGGCCAGCCCTGCTGAGCATCTCACAGACCTGAGCATTAGTGGCAGGCAGCCAGTCTGGGTGACTTTCACCCCGATTCAAGGTAGAATTTTGCCTCCTGCTTTTGCACTCCTAACTGCCATCAAGACCAAGCACATTACAACAGTTTGAGAAGCACATGACAGGAATTAAAGCTTAAACAAGTTAATTCAATTATCAATAAGTTAGGTGGGCTTGACCTGGCTTAAGGCTGTAACTGCAATTTGAAGAAGTTTTACACACAACTTATTGTCTCCAGGTTAAAAACAGTCCTAATGCCAAATACAGACTGATCCCTCAGTGGATCTACAGGCTGCCAGTCTGCAAGTCTCTGCAGAAGCATTACAGATAATTACTTTTTTTTTTTTAAATACTCCTCTAAAAAACACAGAACTAGCTTTGAGATTTTTCTTTGTTCAGATTTTCATCTGGCTGTAAGTTTTGGACTGTAAGACACAATACTGAATTCTTTTCTTTCCAGCAGCTCTGTGGTTGCTTTAAGAACACAATTTAAGCACTGTGAAGATACAAAAATCTATTTAACATGATTATGCTCCTAACTAATTTCTGGTTTGTAAGACACTAACTACATGAAAGATGCTTCCAGTTTTAAGAAGATTTAAATTGAAATGACATATGTAAAAGACCTAATTTCATACTTCCCTCCATACATCAGCCACACCTTTCCCTTAGCTTTCTAAGAAGCAGTAACAGAAGAATTGCTGCAAAAATCTCTCAACTACAACTTGAAATATTTCATGTCACGTGCTATTTTCTCAGAGCAACTGGGAAAATCTGCTTGGTGTGCACTTTTAAAGGCTTTAACATTTCAAATATACCAATCTGTTTTTAAATAACACACGGTTCTGTCATGCTAAGCACTATGCAAAGTTACAGGAGCAAACTATGCCTTGTATTAAAGATAATAAGACAACTAATAAGCTTTGCTATGCAAAAAGGTACATATGGCAAGCTACCAACAACACTACCTTTAAACTTCAATGCTAAAGTTTATCACCACTATTTTATGTAATTGCACAATGCTAGAGCATTATGTAGTATAAAATATTAAATCTTCATTATGCCAGTCCTTTTTGTACATGTCCTTTCTGTACAAATTTGGAAGAAATATTATAGAGGTTATTTCTTCCTTCCCTTTCCTTACCTTTTAATACTATCAGAGAATCGTTAAATTCAAGAACCTTCAACTAGATGCAAAAATAGCAAGAAGATTTCCATTTTATCAAAAGCATTGTTTCCACAAGTGAGGTGCAAAAATATGACTTCCCATTGCAGAAAGATTACAACAGATAACTATTTTGAAAATAGGAATTTTTTGGTTTTAATTTTTATTATTATTAACATAATAATTTCATTTGGAAGGATCACAGACCTGATGTATTTCTAGTTTCTTCCTCTTCTTCTAGTTGACAAAAATTTTAATTCGATTGCAGCACAATATCCTGAAGAGTGCAGTTAAACCTGCACAGTGATTACTTATTTTTCTTGTACAGACTTCAGTGTACTCAGCACAGAGAGGGCAAGCACCCAGCTATGTAAAAGTAAGTTAGCAGAATATTTGTGTTTTCTTGTGCTGATTTTATTAAATTTTTACTATACTGTTGTTTTGCTAAATCACAGTGGAAGAAGGTCACATTTTTAATTATGCCAGCCCTTCTTCATTCAGAACAGCGTTATATTGAGTTTAAGACTATCCAATAGTGTTTCCACATCTTTAGTAGCTCCTGAGTACATGCTGCCTGGTAATTAATAACATTCTATCAACTGACAGAATGACCACAGCAACAGCAGTACACCCATCAGTTAAAGCAGCTTCAAAGTACTAGAAAAAAGTGCAAGAGCAAAGATTTGTCTGAAAATTCTTGTATTATTAAGCACTAGCTTGTTCCATTAGCATTTAACACTGCACATCTTCCTTGCATCTAGGTATTCATTTGCTTTTCCTGCTTCTCTTGCAGGCTCCCATTTTTAAATACTTTGAAAAAAGAGGAATGCTGTCTAATGAAAGCTGCATTCCTGTAAGTGAGCTGCATAGCCAACTTAAAAGCTGTGACTGAACAATAGCTCGTTTAGGTTTCATTCAATCTGCCATCTTTTCTCCAAACTGGAATCTTGTGCATCATAAGAAACCCATCCAATCACTGTTACAGTAAGCTAAGTAGGAATATTCATATCAGTAAACATTTCTTTTCTATTCTGTAAAGTTTTCATGTCACCAATTGTACCAGTACTGATAAAAGTCCCAAATTTCATCTTTAGACATCAAGTGAGAACTCCAGAAAAAGTAATAACAAGATTCAACATTCCCAGTGTTAGAATATAAAACTAAACTAAATATTCTAAACTGCATGATTATTCACAGCCTCATTTTACTCCCACTGGTCAAATACTCATCAGACCAGCTGCCTTTCAAAGCCTGACAAGATTCTGGCAGTACTCCTTCCCAACCATGTGGAAGACGGGACACTGGCATTTATAGTGTAACTATTTTAGTGAGGGATGAAGTCTTTGTATCTGTCAGGGAATTTCTATCAATTTTTCTTAAAAAAAAACTTGAAAAATGCAAGAGAACCTGGAAGCTAGGATGTTTTATGTACAATATCTTCTTTAGAGTTGATAATCGTAAAACATTTTAATGTGGGAGGATTATTACACAGGCACAGCCAACTGCACTGCTGCTGCTCTAAGTATTACACTGTTGCAGCTGAGAGGTTTTCCCCTACAAACCATTTACACAGCTCCTTTCTACTCATCCACTGCTGTGTTACAGAGCTTTTACCCTCCTTGTAAGATAGACCTGGACTATAAAACAACATATGAATACCACTTGTGTCAATACACTGTCACCACAGTGGAGGTTTTATAGTCTGAAGGCAAATGCTTGTGAAAATGTAACATAAGCAATGAGTTAAGGCCATATGGCTTGGCAAATCTGACACAAATTGAAGTGCTAGCTTATATACCTTCTACATGATTAGTTTAGCCTATTATTTTCACCACTTAGTTAGCCAAATACTACCCTAAATATTATAAACTGAATGGAATGTTGAGATGATACAAACCAACGTACCAGGTGAATTTGTATCATCTACAGGAACAATCTGCAATTAAAAGCTCAGTTGCCCAATCCATTTTCAGTTTATAAAAGCAACAACCTTAACACAAGCCACTTCTGAGAGTTTAATGACTGATTAGGATTCTAATCCAAGACATCCCTTGGATAGCATTGTTAGGCCAGTCATTAAACTCTTCAAAATGCAGCCACTGGATTCTTATTTCTCAGTTAGTAACCTAGATAGTGCCCATGCCGTGTCTTCTTTACAAGTCTCCACCACCTTATGGGCAAGATATTTTCAGCTCTTCCCTCTTACCATGGTTTCTGACCTGTCAATATGAGCAAAACATCAAAGAAGAAAAACACTATAAAGGCCTCTGCACACTGACATGCAAGAGGAGGCTGTAGGAGAACTTAAACTCAGGTATTCTTGCTAGATTTTCTAATGGATATATCCTGTAAATATTCACGAAGTATTCTGTAGGAAAAAGTAAGGATCAGCATATTTTTAGTATTTATTATCAAAGAACAAACATCATTTCTTCTATATCATTTAATTCGCCTGACTACTAAAACCCCCAAAGTATCCAACATAAAACATCCTCATTTTTGCTAGAATGTTCAAAGTCACTTCGAATTCTCAGGAAAAAAAAGGTTGAGTTTTAGTCACAAAACATTCAGGGAAAGAAAAAATACCCAAAAATTAAAATCAACATACATCACAGTGTAAGCATAGCTTCATTTAAAAATCAGAGGAACAAACAAGGCAGAGGCAGAGACCATTACCTTGGGCTTCTTCCAGTAATCCTGAGGTAGGTATCATACAGGAATGCTGGGGCCTTATGGCTTACAGCAATCCAGTAATGATATAAAAGGTGATTGGAAGTTAGATTTACATTGGGCCGTCTGAAGGCCTGCTCGAGAGGGTTCCTCTTGAAAGTGGAAATGACATGGTATTCTGAGAAACAAAAGTTGCACAACAGCTTCAATAATCACCATGTAAAATGCTTTTCAAAATACATGACAGCATCAACAGCAGTGTCTTTTTAAAATAACCACCCTAACTCTTCTACAATGCAAAGAAACTAAACCAGTTATAAGTTTTTGACTTAAAATACTGTTGATCTGGTTCTTATTATAATCAAGAGGTGGTTTATGCTTTCATCATTTTATTGCAGCTTCTCTCTTTCGATTCTCTACCTTAGAAGTTGGTGGTTTCAAACACTGACAGCAATTGCAGTTTATAAAGCAAATAGTCATCTATAAATAGTCATCTATATTTCATGAAGAGGGTTATTCCGCTCACTTGTGTGAAGAATTTTAGAACACTGAGGACTCTGCAGTCATCTGAAGTGATTTTAAATTATATTTTCAAATAATTTATCCAAATTTAGGCTTTTAGAAAAAAGCAATTAGAGTGGGACTCCATGAGAAATTCTTGGTAACACCTGTAAATTCAGCACATAACAGATATTGCAGGATCAGGGACTTTAAAAGTTATGCAGAAATTCACCTCTCCTTTTAACCTTCTCTTCTAACTTTATGCTGTTGTTTATAGACAGTACTTAAATACCCTGATTCAAACTGGGATGTAAATGAAGTCAGCAATTTTCCAAGTTTAATTGAAGCAATAATGTTGGCAACTACAAATCTACGTAAAATGGGCAAAAACAAGTAAAATATATTTAAATATTGAGGTTAACTGAAAGAAAAAACATAATCTGAGCTTCAGGACTCAATTTCTAAAAAAATTGAAAACTAAGAGATGGTTTTACTCTGCTGAAGGGCTTGTATTGTTCTTCACATTAAATATTACAAAGCTGTTGGCCTGTGGTTACATCCTAGGCAGGCTATCTTAGAGTTGAAAATATGTAGTCATATTTCCTTAAAGGCTACTCTTCCCTGTATATAAATTGTTCAAGTGTCATGCAATAATCTGAATATTGAAAAAGCCACCTCAACCAACAATCAGCTAAGCCAAACAAAGAGCTACACAAGGGCAAAACTATTACCTGACCTCTCAATTACGCAGCTGTACAAAACATTAAATTGTGGGCTGCTTATTCATGTTTTTTCATATGTATTTATTGACGTTGGCATTACACCCAGCATCACTACTGCTCCTCTGAGCAACACTTCTCTCCACACACTACCTACACTGTGGATTATGTCATGCCAGCAGCAAAAAAGAAAAATCAGTTCTCTCACAGTTTAAGTTAAGAATGGAATATGAGTAACAAAAAAAAAAAAAAACAAAATACCAATAAGAATCAAACGAGATGGAAGCAATGCTGCAGAGGAAGGGAGAGGGAGAGAATTAACAGTGGAAGCTAATGAGAATGCACAATTCAATGCAAAATTGAGAGGTACGGCTAAAATTTCAGTTTCAAAAATAAAAATGCATTATGGTTTACTGATTATAATCTGTTTGATTTTCTTTTTGTATTAAGGCTAATGAGAAAAAAGAAACATGGCATACCAACTTCACTCCAGTGGAAAGGATTGGTGCCACCTGTTGTACAGTTATACACCATGACTTTTCTTGGTCTGAGGGAAAAAAAATAACAGAGCATGTTAGAAGAACAGCCTTTTAAAAACACAAACAACAGAAGAGATGCCCAAAGTTATCCTTTCCCTCAACAGCATCATTTATATAAAGCATCAGTCTCATGGTCAGTTTTTTTCTTTAGCAACTTTCAGATTTTTCTCCTTTTTTAATTATCTTTTTTTTTTTATTTTAGAGAAGTCATCACCCACACTACTGGAGGTTGTTTTGATTACAAACACGACCCAGGAAAGAATTTTCAGACATAGCTTCACAATATCAGTAGGTGATGTCTTCCTCTGGCATAAGCAAGTTATTCTTTGAGACCAACCTGCCAGAACCTTAGATCCCTTTGTCCTGAGGGAACAGCAGGACACTGATGAGGATTTCAATACAAGACTGGTTTACTAAACAAACAAGACCATTTCCAAATATTCAGTACTCTCTTTTGTCACTATTTATACCTATTAATTGCAGAATACCAGGCTGCAGCAAGTGTGGTATTGACAACAACATCTATTGGGACAAGATCTGCTAACGCATCGTTGGAAGCTCTCATTGTTCGAAGAATTCCTTTTCCTGCCTTGAAGAACAAAACAACAACAAAGAGAGACAGAAGACCCAGCAGTGAAACATATGAAGCTTTTCTGCCTCCCAAAAGGAGGGGGAAAATTAAGTATATTCTTTACTTACAGCAATGAAGATACCACTAGGTCCGTTGAAGTTATCAATCCAGCCCTGTTAGGAAGGGGGAGAGGGAAAGGATTTGGTTAAAGCATACTGAAGTCAGCAGCTTCAAGAGAAAATCTGAGAAGTTTCATATTTAAGGAGTGGAGGAAAAGGAGACCACAGAGGAGAAAGATTTTTAACTCCATGTTGCTAAATAAAGGTTTTCCGTAGCAAATTCTGGTGATGTAACAAGGTCCTATGACTCAGACAAGAGATCTACGTGTAGGACACCATGGTTCTTCAGAGAGAGAGGTTTATCTATTTCTTAGTGAATGAACAGCAACTGTCCACAAAAATATGTTTATGTTCAAAGTATTCATGTTTACAAGTATTTTCAGACTAGGAACTTAGGCGCTTTTCATTTTTCAACCAAATTACATTCTTGCTCAGCTTTGATGACAGTATTTAGACTCTATATACTGTTATCAGCCATCCAGAAGCAACCAAGACACAACTTCATGGTGCAAGAGATTTTCCTCTACGAAGGTCACTTGATAAAGAGGCTCTCAGCATGTACTACAGTCTACAGCAAGATGGTCAGGCGACAACTCAGGGACTTACAGGAAAAGGCTCCTTCCAGCTGGCACCAATGATGGACGGCCTTACAATGGCAATGTTTAAATTTGCACCCTCCTGCTGCACCACGGATTCAGCTAAGGCTTTCGTGTATGTGTAAGTGTTAGGTCTTTTGCCTAACAGTTTAGGAGTAATATCATTCACTAGATCATCATCCATCCACCTAAAGAAACAAAACAAAAAGCAAGTGTAAATTACTGCATGCTGCTTCACTGGGGGTGGGGGGTGAGGTGTGAAATGATGAAGTTGCCATGACTATTTTTTTCCTCATTTGAAGAAAAAGGGACATACACCTAAACAAAAAAAAGTTTCTCAGAAAAACAAAGAATTGCACATTCAGTGTCCATCAAAAGAAGCATAGTGGCATTCAGTTTTTGCCCTGGTAATTCATTTATAACACACCAACTACAGAGCAAGCAGTACACTCATTTACAGTTATCCAAATTCTGCCAACCAAGTTCTCAAAGATGAAGTGCAGACACACCAAATTAGTCTTTGGAACAAGGGTTCCCTGCATTATGATCTACAAAGTGATACCACTGTAATGGAGTCCCAGCTATATTACTAGCATCCCCTCCACTTTTGTGGTGGTGAGCAATCACATACCACCCCTGAAGCAAGCAGGTCACAGTGTTTCTCCCTTTAAAGTAGTTAAATCTTGCCACTTTGTCTTGCTTCTCAGTTCATATTAAAAATGTAATAACCTTCAATCATAGCACACAAGTAAGAAAGATGTGGCTCTTCAAGTGTTGCTACTTCGGTATTTTCACTGCAAAACAGGACCTGAATTTTATTTTCTTTGGTCTCTTAGTCACAGAAATGGAATTTAAGTGGACACTTATCAGACTCCTTTCATGATATGAACAGGGTAGGAAGAGGGGTACTGAAGGCTAGAGATCACTCTTTTGTAACTTAATAAAAGCTTCCCCTCAGGAGTTCTAAAGTACACACAGCTGTCCCAGCCCATACCAAACACTTTAAGTTACATTTGTCTCTCCACAAGTCAGATATTCAAAAATATGTTTTGCAATCTCTCATTTTTTAAGTGCATTTAAAGTCAATGTTATAAAAAAGGCTGGATCAATGTACATTCTAGGTGGTAGCTCATTTGGTTTTAATGTTAGCACGCTTCCACTTAAAATAACAAGTTAAAGTAGGTATTTTACTTTTCAATTGTTTTTTTTTTCTGTTTCATACTTCTCTTACAAGAGGTGATATTTTATACAACAGGCAAGAAGGAAGAGAGACTGATGTAGAGTTGCATGACACTTATCCCACATTGTCAGCAGTTCCAGAGTTTGACAGCTACTAAATAAGACCTCAGGACAGTTAATATACACAAAAAAACATATGAAATGTAAGTCATTTTTCCAACCCATAATGCCCAATTCAAGACTTAAAGCTACAGAAAACAGATTTTTAATGTCTGGGCTCTCAGGATACCTAACAGAACCAGTTCTACAGTAAGTAATATTTGAGCATCTCAGTCTCATCTTGCAATGGCATTTAGGGGGATGTAATAGAGGCAGCTGTTCAAGGCACCTCAGTTTTATCCTCTCCTTCACAATGCTAGTACCAGCACAAGTTATCAGCATCTCCTGCTTCAGCCAACCATACAGCTTGAAAGACTGGCACTCTCAGCACAGAGGAGGCATCACGAGTAGATGTGAGCATCCCTCTCCTTCCATAGACTTCCACACCCAGCTCAGCTTAAGGGAAGCATAAACCTTAACCCTCTGTCCCTTACAGAGAAGGGGAGTGTCAGCCGTGCTGTCAGACCCATGGGACAGCGTAAGATAACGCCTCATCTTTACAGCTCCAAACTGTTTTTTGGCACTTCAAATGCAGGAAGAAAAAGGATACAGATTACCCAAGTAAATTCATAAAACATAACACGTACTCAAGGGAATCTATCAGTTTCTTGGGATCCACAGGAGGTGGGTACACCACTTCCTCAATCTGTTTCCGATTGCAATATGCATAGGCGGTGGAAACGTGCATGAACACCTCCAGATTCTTCATTCGCTGGGCCAAGGAGAGGAGCTGTTGTGTGGCAACCACATTCAACTGCACAGCATCTCTATTGATTAAACAGAAATGCCATTAGTAGAAAGCAGGACAAAAACAAGAAATTTATTCCTAAATGCCTCAGTGCTGGGTATATAAAGTATCCCTGAATTCTCCACCCTACTCCAAAAGAGCAGCATGGAGACTGTCCTAATTTTCTGCTTAGAATAATATACCACAGTCCTAATCTAAAACATCTCTCAATGTTCAGGGTAATTCTCCCTTTCTTACCAGCATCCTTTGATTTCTTCTAAATCCCAATTATATGCTTTCCATAACACATAAAGAAAATAATGCAACACAACACCAAGCTTTCATAAAATGCACCTCTGAACTTCCAAATACAAGCTGAGTTAGGTCAACAACTTGGAAGCTTAGTGGGGTAATAAGTTGGAGACTGGCATCTTCTTGTAGGATAGCAAAAGGCTCCATAAAGGATGGAAGAAAGGGGGAAAAAAAGGTAAACTACCAAGAACCACACCTCCACTCCAGGTTCACTGCTGCTCACTACTATGTTTAAGGACACTATTAAAGCACTATTTAAGCAGAGGAGGTGTCTCTCTACAGCTCCCAGCAGATAACAGCTTGCTGACCAACTCCTATGATTATTTTATAGTTTACATCTTCTCTCCAGCCTACAGGCTTGCTGTGGGCACCAGTTTCCTTGTACAGAGTGTACTATCAAGTTTCAAGAGTACAGCTAAGCAACACTTCTTTGTAATAAAAGTGTTACATGAACAACAACAACATCGGTAATCCCCCAAACAATCACTAAGTTCCAGAATGCTTTATCTCACATTATTACTGAAGTAGGGGACAGGAAAGGGGAGCATTACCCCAAAAAAATTAACATCAATGGTAACTAATTATTTGCTACCTCCGTCAACAAGTCAAAGGAGAGCATAATCCCATCTGTGTGCACCACTTTTTCAACTTCTTGTTTTCATCTCTCTCCCAGTGCATCTACTTCTCCCCACTTTTTCCAATGCAAACCACCTTTATTAATAAGGGACTTTTAAAAGCTGTATTTTAAAAGCTGAGCTGTATTTCATCTCCCATTTTTCTTATCAGGTAAGAGAGCAAGCACTAGAGCCTCCCACAGCCAACTTTTCTCACAAAACTCTATCCTCTGAAAAATGTGCATTCCCTTTCTAACAAGGCAGGCCAAAGGAATAGTTTGCACTGCCCTTTATAAACCAGGAGAAAAACTAGCATTACTAGGGAGCACAGTAGGTGTAGCTACAGCTTATTTGTAGTCTTTCTACCCATATTTGCAATATTGGGCAGACACCTGATTCACCCCCTCCCTTTGAGCACCATTGCTTTACCAGACCAGAGTAAAAGTCATTCTAGACTTACCTTAGTGTTTCATTGAATCTGACTGTAGCAGCACAATGAAATATAATATTAATGCATTCTATAAGCTCTTCCTTGATTGGTTTACTAAGATCCAGTTCAGGCTGTGTAAGTTCACTCACAACTACTATTATTTTTTCTTTGAAGTCTGGTTGTTCTTCTCTCAATCTGTCAAAGAGCTGTCAAAAATAACAGGATTATAAACTCAGTGAAGGTAAGAGAAACATTTCACTCAAGTAAAGAAAAATCTCACTTTCTTTGTCTATAGCTCCTACATTCTCAAGATCATCAGGAAGTTAGGACAGTGCATTAGCAATACCATAAGAATATGTTACAGACTTCCCATGAAGTAAACTATATTTTTTCCAACATAAGGCAAGGGAACAGTCTACCCACTTCCCAAGCTTGATAACAGCTATTCAAATTCTTATAAAAGTCATGCTAGATTTTAAGTTTAGAAATCTTGCATTAATATTCACAAATTTCCAGTAATTTAAGAAATACTATCCTCAAATTATGTTAGTCTTGGAGAACTTCCAGATTATTAAAGAAATAGTTTATCCGGCTAGCTAAACAAAAAAAGGCATATGACATTAGAACATCTGATTAAGTTTTATCAAATTGGTGTTCAACAGTTCCCCCTGAAGAAGATACCACCAAAATTATATTTTATCACAAATTTTCCTCATAAATAGCTGGGTTCTAACCAGGTTGCTTAACACACAGATCAAAATTCTTAGCTCATCTTATTTACACTCATTAGTATGCAAGTTTTCCTGAGCCACACAGTACCGTGGCAATAAAACACCCTTGAAAGTTGCAGAAGAGCAGACCCTTCTTTACTGTCCAGAGGACAATATCTTGCAACTGCTTTAACACCAGTCAATTATACTGCATTAAAATCACAGCAGTACTTTCTTTTACTCACCCAAGCATGAGGTTATACCAAACACAAACATACAAACCACAGAGACTGGTCCTTCTAATTTCTTTATTCCTGTTGCTTCTCTGATACTGGAAGAGCAAGAAGCCCCAGAGCTGTGTGAGCAGCTGCTCAGGTCCAGCTCTTAGAGATGTTTTTCCAGCCCAAACATGAGCTAATGCAGCTCATTATGTGGCCACCTGAAGTAGCAGTGCTAACTCCACAGTGAGAACACAGGACATCTCCACTTTTCAAGGCTCGACTGGACTTTGCAAGCATGAAGCTTCACTGTATAGGACAAAGCTGCCAAGACAGCATTTAAAGCCTCTGCAACCCTTCTGGGTATAGCAAACAGTTCTTACCTAAGGGCAGAAACTTTGTGTGATTTTTAAAAATAAGCCTGCTATGTTTTTGGTTGGGAATGATGGCACCTTCCTCCAGGGAGCTGAAGCAACTGCCTGTTAACCATATTAATGTGTGACATTACATTGTAACAGAAAAGCAGGATCATGGATGAGCTCTTGAAGAGCCAGTTTTTATTTTTCATGCATCTATTACATCTGTTATACCCCTTTTCACATCCATAGTCATGCACTATTCCTACACATCTCTCACTAGCCCTGACTCCAGTACTAAGGAGAAGAAATAACTAGACTGTATGCAATACATATGGCAAATCAGCAGAGAATTAGGTATCTGAAGTCCAAAGAAAGTAGAAATCTCAACACTGTTTTGCTATTTGTAGCCCACATTTATTTTACTTATTATCATATTCAGCCATTTAGATTTCAAACATTTCAAGAAACAGAACGTTGAAACATCTGCAGAACACTTAATGAACCCACCTAAATTGTGAAGAACTACTGGCAGTGGCCTTGCAACTGGACAGCTTAAGACAGTAGATCTTATAGAAAGTTTCAAAACTTTTGGAAGAATCTTGATGACATTAAAGCCATTTAAACAATGGACTTTGAATCTTGTCTAATCATTTGATGAAGACAGAACAAGCATCTGGCCCTATTCTACCATCTCTACAGAGATGAGCAACTCCATCCCTGCAGGTTCCTGCCTCAAGCAGTAACTCTGCTTACCAGGATTTCTGCTGTAAACCTGCTCCAGCAATAAGTGCTCACCAAGACTCAAATCACATCAGATTTTTATCTCAACGGGAGCTGGTACAGACTACAAGCAGACTTTGACTCAAAGCAGACTTCCTAAAAGCCATACTAAGCCTTACAGCTTACCAAAGTTTAAGTCAGTCCACACTAGGGATACTTCTCTCTCTGCCCAAATACTCCCCACATTTCTTTGGGTAACAGTGTATACAAAGAGTGGATTGAGAAATTTTTCCTTTTGCATCTCAGAGCTTAGTCTAGATATTTTCCTTGGTTCAGGGCAGTGACAAACTGAAGGTTTTATGTAGAGAGAATGTGCAACTGAATTTTAAGATAAAACCCCACTGTAACTCATTCTGTTGTGTTTTATGACACTGCACAAGACTAAAGGAAGATGATTTTGAGCAATGAGACACAGTTTTTTGACTGGTTACAGAAAATAATTAACTAGGGAACAGCCATCCTCATATCTGCTATAATCCCAGCTAGTCAGAGTTGTAGAAATCTATTGCTGTACTTCAAACAACCTAGCTCTAAGTGCATTCATAGTTCCTTATTGATTCCCCTTTAGCACCTTCTAAGAACACCCTTTGTACAGACTACATTGTATCTCAATGTAGTAGCAAATTATACTGCTGATACCTGTGTTTCATAAGAGAAAGGCCTAGACAGAAATAAACTCTGCTTTAGCAAAGTTCACGCTAGAAATCACTCCTCATTCTGTTCATCCTTCCCATTATCAACAGGATACTCTCTAAGGAGAAAGGTGGGCAACAGAGATGGATGATTCTACACTCAGCAAGAAGGGCCAGCTTAGCTCACCAGAATACCAAGGTAATGAGTCTTCTCAAGAGCAAAGTAATTGACCCAGCTTGCACAGAAAATCATTTAGAGAGCCACTTGGATAATTCCACCGCACAGACCTTCGGTGCCTTTCTAGCTGTCACAGGCTGACCAACAGAAATCTGTAACAATCTGCTAAGCCAAACATTTCTGTTCCACTTACATTTTTAAGTTCCTTTTGAGATGACACATTCTTATTTACAGCACATTCCAGAAAAAAACAGAAGGCACAAGGTGAAAGAGTGACTTGTTTGAGATCTTTAAGAGTCTCAATCCATCTTATAACTCCCAGTCCACTGCCTCTTGTATTTGATTTTATATTCTCTTAACAAGCTCTAAAATAGATTTTTACTTCTCATTTCTGCATTACAGCTGAACATCCTCTTCCTGAATTATATACAGGATAATTTTCAACTACTGGCTTTGCTAGAGACTAACATCTTGAAGCAGCTATAGAAGCACTGCCAGGTCTTATATTTTGTATTTCTGTTAGAATTAAAAAGAAGAAAAATTAACAATAGCATTTTGCTTTAGACAAACTGAAGCTGTTCTCAAAATTAAATGAGAGCATCATAATGAAGGACAAAAATGAACTTTGTGAGCATATGACACATACCTTACAGCTGGTAATTTCTTCTATTCGTGCTTCAGGTGTCTGCTTTGCTTTTTTCCTTACCAGCACATACACTGCTTTCACTTTAGGACAGGATCTGAGCAGCTTTTCCAAGAGCACTTTTCCCACAAAGCCTGTAGCTCCTGTCAGGAGGATGTTTTTTCCTTCATAGAATTCAGGAATGGAAACCATTGTGACCTTTAAAAAATATAAAAACAAAAAGTATGTTAAAGAACTTACTAAGGAGTTCAGATTTGAAGAAGATTACATAATTATATCTGTGCTGTTTATACCTGAAAGAAATGCTTAAAAGGTTTTTCACCATAACCAGTACTTGAAGCTGTCTTTTTTCACAACATTCTGAAAGACTCTTGTGGGTCACTACAATCATTCCAGATCTTCTTCTAAGCTGCCCCTGTTAACAGTGTTTTAAAAACTGAGACACACACTCACAGAGGAAAATAGCCCAACTTCAGTCTGTTTTTGCCTCTGTGTGCATGGTCCTTTACCACTCCAAGGGGCTGCTCCATGTGAACTACAGGTCACATCATTAAAATATACTCACAAGTGGATTCTTCAAACCCACTGACAGAAGACAGGGAGCCAAGCATCCCAATTGCTGGTTCTGGAATTTAGACTGTGCCAGCAGAGCCCCCTGTCACTGTTAGGATGAGCCTCCCTACCAATTAAACTAAACCAGAGAGAAGGTTGAGTCAATTGTTTGGAATGGGATCTAATAGTTTTACATTTACTACAAAAAACCCATACAGATCCACAGATAAAGAGTTTGCCAACTTCTTCATCCATTAAGTCACTTGGCAGGAAAAAAAACAAACCAAAAAACCAAATAAAGTCATTAGAATTCTCAACAAACTAAGATGTTCCATTACAAATACACCTCCTAATAAAATGAAGGGTAAGGGATTATTACCCAAATTAAGCATAAAGCTAGAAAGTGCTTTAGCTTTTGCTTCAGTTAGTAAGTTAACCTTGAGAATCATGATTTTTCCCCTCCCTTTATCAACCTCTTGGAAATGATGTCATTCTTGCTAAGACAAACTGAAACTCTTTTTAAAGACAAATATGGTATGTTTCATAATAAAGTGAGAACATGGCCTCTAGGATCCCTAGGACTCAACCACAGTGCTGCTATTCTTTTAAGTCAGCTATAGCAACATCTTTACTGTGACCCTTAACCAGCTTACTTTCACTACATAAGAATGTAGTATTATGGACACACTTCCACTACATTTTACCAATCTTTCTGATTAGACTTATAAAAATCCTGAGCTGATGTAGTGGCTGTCTAATTATAGTCCTCTAAGATAGTTCCACACAAACTGCTACAACCAAAACACTCCCAAAAAGGGACCACAGAGTCACAGAACATTCTGAGTTGGAAGGGATCCACAAGAATAATCCCACTCTCAAGTGAATGGCCCTTAAGGGGATTGACCCTTGGGACTGACAGCCTTGCTGTTATCAGCATCATGCTCTGACCAACTGAGCTCATCTCAGTGATAGAATCCATAAAACCACAGTAATAAAAAAAAAAAATCCGACAGAACTGAGAATCTTTAAACACAGATGGAATGCTTCTTAGGCAAATATGGATTACAACACTGAATGCCTTAACAGGGTGAGAACCCTTCTTCACCTGCCACCCAGGAATAAAGGTGCAACTTCTAAATACTCTCAGTTCTTTCAAGATAGCAAGATACTGCAAGCAGGCACTTACCAGGGGATGCATAGAATGTATGTTAGGAGTGAACAGCTAATTTGTCCTTTTTGCCTGAAAAATTCCAAATGTTTTTGGAACACCTATTTGGCAGGTACCCACCATATCAAAGCAATTGTGCTGTTTTTCATGCACTCATATCTCAACTGTCTCTGAACAAGTTCCAAATGATTACTCGCTAGAAATGAGATACTACCTGCACAAGTCCTGGTTTCACAAGTCTGGGTACCAAGTGTTACATCAAATACTCCAAATCCTTATTTTGACTCCCTTCTTTGAGAAGTGAAGCATCTAACAACAGACAGTAGGATACAGCAGCAAGTTTAGAGCAGAACAAGCACTACTATTTCCACTGGCCACAGTACATCATCTGGAACTGGTTCTTTGAAGGTCAAGAGAAAAAGCTATTGACAATACATACACCACTTTCACCACACAGTTAAGAGACTCTAATGCAAATTTGAAAGCACAGCTCCTGCCATGAAGCATGGAGTGCAAGACACAGCATGCTTATGAGTCATTTTTCCCTGTTCAGTTAAGATACAGGCCTGTTGTCTTTACCATGGCTCAAAGTCACAGTTAATGCTCTTCAGGTATGTCTTCCCCGTAACTTTTGCTTTCCTGGTCTTTGTGTACACCATTCACTTCCTCCTAAAGATCTGCATGATCACTCCCATATATAGGACAGCATTTCAGTTCCCTCAAAGAGGGAGGCAAAAACTCATGCAATCATTACTGCAGCAATTTTGTCACGAAGATTTAGTTTTGTCATGGTTCCTACATACCCGTCTTACTAATTTACCTAAGTAGCCATAATTTCTACTTTTTACACTTTGAGACTCTATAAAAGTATCTGATACTATCCATTCATCTGTCCTTCCTCAAAGAAAGGTTTAATCTTGCTTCTGACACAGTGCCACAACCTCAGCATGTAAACCTGCTAACATGGGCAGAGTCTTTGGATACATCCACACAGGAACCTTGGACAACATCCAATACATGGTTATGGTCCAACATCTGTTTCTGAAAGCTAAAGCAATGAAAAGTTATACTGTCAGTGGAAATACCTGTGTTGCTGTAGTCCAGCTTTTTAAGTGACTGCAATATCTGACCATATTTAGGCTCATGTAATGTAAAGAAAACTAGCACAAAATAGATCAAAGTTTCCTGTCTCAGTAATTTCTGACCATATTCCTTTGTGCAAGAGGCACAATAATATCAGAAATACCAGACCTACAAAACATCAACATCCAGAGCTATGATGAACCGTAACGATGAAATGGGTTCCATTAAAAAGCCAGGAACATCCACAAATACTCACATTCACACCTGGGAGGCAGCAACACTTATATGTTTGCAGGCTAATTTTTTTTTTTTTTTAAAGGATTGAGAAATGTTTCCTTTAAGAAACTCTCAATACCATTTCTCTTTACCCTGTTCTCCAACAACCAGACTTTGGTAAACCTTATTCACAGCAACTTCCCACACTGAGATTGTCTTCTACTTCCATTACTCTGGAAGATTCCAGCTCGAAAACATAATTGGTGACTTTTTCAGAAGTACAAACTGTTGTCAACATTACAGCAACAAACAAAGGGATTGTGAGGGAACTGCCTAAAAGCACCAAATTGGATTTAAAGGGTAAAAACCATGCATGGAATCTAGGTGTGAATGATCAAAGTCTGAATCCAGCAGCCTATGCTTTGCTCTGTTAGAAAGAAAGGTTATCTCAAGCACAGGGAAAGGACAGAATGTTCCCATTCTCCACTTACCTTTCCCTGCCTTCTCCGAGAATGCATCTCCACATGCCAGTTAGCATAGCACTGCTGGCAGCTCCTCATCTCAAACTCTCCTTCACAGATATAATATATTACTTTTTTAAGTTGTTTACAGCAGCAAATTACTGAAGAATCAGAAAATGTATAGGTTGGAAGAACTACTTTGTAATTCTGTTTGTAAATAAAACTGTCAAGAAATACATGTAGTTCCTATCAGAAATTTGGTTTAGTCTCTAATACATAACAAGCTGGTGCAGGTGCAAAAAAAAAATCTACCTTGCAAGACACCACAGCAAAACCAAATTTAACATGTTAAGGTTGTTAAGTGTCAGCAATCACTTTATCTATCCACTTTAGATTACATCTTGTACGTTTTCAATAGCTGTTAACCAGCAATACATATTGTCACCATTATCCAATCATCTGTTACCAGCTCCCTCTTCAAACATATACAGAGAACTCCCAAACACAAAGTTGTCTAATGCACACTGTGGGATATCTAAAACCCTGTATCATAGACACCTTTTTGAGCTAATAAGCAAAAACAGCCTAGAATAAAGAAATCTGACAGCTGAAAGACTTAATGAGAGTTCTGTAAAGAACTCTCTAGAACAGAAATATTCAAAATTCCCACATTACCCATAGGCATAAACAGCCTTTGCTAGAGGAATCCTACGTGAAGCTGCTACAGAGCAATTGCTGCTGGGATGCTTCTGAATTCACAGGCTCAGGGCTAAGCCCCTGGTGATGCTTCTCAGAGATGCTTGTGCGAAGGGTGCTGTCCTCTGATAAGTCAAGAGTTCATAAGCACTTCAGGAAAAAAAAGAAAAACCATCACCAAGCCAACACTCCAGGATCCTAGCCAACATTCCCCATCTTATAAAAAATTCTCGTGTCCCAGGCTGAGCAAGTGCTATTATGGAGCAAACAACAGCAGCTCTGTGTGCCTCCAGAGCTACTGCAGCAATATTTAACTCACAGCTTCAGAGGGCTCTGACTCTCAAAACAAGGACAATTCTGTTTTTAACAGGAAAATTATCAGTTCCCAGATTTGTCCAAACACAGATCAAGATGCTTAAAGATGTGCTTTCCAAGTGCCAGGAAAGCCTGCTGCAGCTCTACTGAATGTTTACATGCTAAATCCAGCAACTAGAGAGTGTGCATGTGTGTCCTTGCTAGAGATTAAATGCTCTGTCTTCTAGTTTATCACTGACAAACATCAGGTCAACAGCATGCTCCCTCCAAATTCAATCCTATCAAGATTATCGCTCATCACAGGAAATGGAAAATGTGCATTTCTCAACCTCTCAAACATCAGCAACAAGCCACAAAGTTGTGCAAAAGCACAGCCCAAAAAATTAATTTCCTCCTTCCCTCTGACAGCTTGAGCCCAGCACTAGCAGGAGGAAAAAGCAGAAAAAGATGGTAGGAGCATTTTGTTTTGGTATATTCAGAAGATGAAATTTGTCCAGACACCAATCTGAGTGCACCAAGAGTCTTTAAACACCACACACACTCCCCACTACATCCATACCAGACAAAAATAATTACAGAAGTCCCTCATACAGGGCTCCAATTGCCACATTGCAGGGACACCATCACAAGCTCAAAAAAAAAAAATCTCTGGGAACTGGAGAGATTAGAGACTCAGGCAACAAAGGAAGTAATATTTAACTCACCTAAACAAGGTTATTGCCAGAAAGACAAGTCTGGGTCATGTCATATTATATCATATCATCATGTCTCATTTCATCTGTGCCTTGTTTCCACAAAAGCAAATCAATTAACGCTATCAGCAGAATGCCCACATTTTCAAGCACCACAAAGGCCAATGACCTACCCTATGTGGCCAACACCTAGCCAGCATATCTCCAAAGGATACAGTCTGTTTGTTTTTGTGGTCCAAGGTTATAGCCATTGGGAAACCTTATCTGTGAAAGATACTGCTTCAAAAGATGAGTAGAGGCTGTAAACTGCTTTGGGTGCAAGTTAACCTTAAAGCATATCTATTCCAAACTTCCCAATCACGTGGAAGATTTGGAATTCTTCCCCTCAGCTAGCAGAAAGACAGGCATATCCATGTTTTAGACCTCAGCAGCATTCTTATCTACTCTCTCCAGGTTCATTTTCTTCACTTAGATGTAAGCCAGGGACCAAGAAAATGTAACACACCTCCAGGAGCAGGAAAACATACTGGCAGTCTTGGAAGCTAATTAGAACAACTAAGTTTTGAAGAATTATCAAAATGGGCCCACTAATCCAGCATCAACTAGCCAGTCTCTGGCTTTCCCTGGTAATATGCCAGACCTCAAGTTTCTCAGTACACACTTTCCACACAATAGTGAGGATGGACTCAGGGTAATACTGCGTTCTCTACACGTGAAATACAACACAACTAAATCAATCTGAAGGACCAGGCCCAAGTCACAGCTGCAGCATGGGTAAATGCTACCAGAAGACCCAAAACTCTATGGCAAAGAACATGGCAAACTTGTGGCTGACACTCAGTGATTCAAGAGACTTTCTGACAAATGACAAGGCATTTCAAACTAGTTGAACATCTTCAGGACGGAAGACTAGAAAAAAACTTCCCAACTACCAATGAAGAGATTTGTCCTCTTTAAATCATTTACCTAATGAAACACAATACCAGTTCAAGTAACCAATCTAGTTAGGTCAAAGTTTACATAGCTGAGTGTATAGCTCTGTGTACAAAAATAAAGTAGACTTGCTTTTCAAACAGTTCTCCTCACTATTCTTAATCACTGAAATATGCTAGATACTGAAAGCATGCCCTCAAGTGTTTGCTCCTCAAGCTCCTGGATATATTCTGGATCTCCTCCTGGATATATTACTACAGCTGGCAGCACATGCATTCAAGGTAAGGAGCATTATTAAATTGATTTAGGTGAGACTTAGCTAATACTGCACATGATCTCTTTAGCAGCACTAGAGCACATTAATATCAAAATTCAGGTTGATACCAGACATGGAAATAGTTCTGTCACTTTCTTTTAGATGACAATGACAAAACCCAAGTCCAGTATTCACTCAAATGCTTTGGGAAGATGGTGAATTGGGTCCCACTAACCCATGGCCACCCAATAACTTATTAGCAAAATTCAGCCTAACTCATTAACTACTTCACCAAAGACACCCTTGTGAAATAAGATACTCTGAAGCGAGGGCTGTGCTCACAATCATGGCGTACTTAACCTCTTTTAATCCTTTAGTGTTATGGAGCAGAACCTGATTTCAATGTGGGCCACTGCTGAGTTGATCTCAGCAGAACTCTGTCATCAGAGCTATTCAATGCATGTGGTTACACAGGTATTTCTTTAGCATGTGTTCACACACCTTCCTTCAGCCAAAGTTCTGATTTTACTACAAATTTCCACTTACTTGTGCTTCGACTCAGAGGGATTCTATACCAGATGACTTTGTAATTACTTCTTAGTAAGTAATCTGTTCACAAAGCACATACTAGGGAAGTCCCTTACTTTTCTGTAAATATGTTTCTTTTACAGTCCCTCCTCCAAAAATGAATTGGAACGAAGTAGGAGGTTTTTACAATCCCTTTATAATTAAGTTATAAGTTGACGTTTTTCTAAATTGTTTGCTGTTTAAGCCTAGTCATCAAGTGCACAGTAAAGGGGGAATAAAAGTCTCTTTTGGTATAGTTAAACTCATTTCTCAAAATTGCACGGAAGGTAAAGATCAGGTCAGAAATTAAGGCATATTCCACATAAGAACATTTACTGTATTCCATCTCCCGTTAACATGTAAACATGTTTAACACACATGCAGGGAGAATTTTAAACAAGTTCTAGGAAATCAAGAAGTAGGCAGATTCAAGATTTGCTGAACAGAAGCTGAGTTCCAGATCATTTTATCTAATTTAATTGGAAGTCTCCATTAGAAATCTCTTTTGCACTTTTGGTTATGAAAGGATCACAAGATAAAGCCTCACTGTTTATCAGGGTAGTTGCATAAATCAGGCTCTTACTTCGCATAAGTCATTACTCTTGAGTTAACCCTGAAAGGAGAACAGAACCTGTCTGAAGGACGCATCTACAACACAATGAGCAGAGCAGCACTCACAGCTGACTCCCCATCACTAGCTACTCACTGCCTTAGGAAAACAGGCCAAAGGCATCACTCCAGCATTCACTTCAGCCTGCTGATATTCAGCCCTGGTTATCACTAGAGAAAGCTTTAGCAGCAGCAGGATTGTTGCTGCAGTTGCTACTGTGATACTGTCATTTTGCTGGGAGGGAAAAGACAAAAATCAAGGAAATGGAAGGGGGTGAGGGAACACATACAACATTCAAGCACTCATCAGTTTGTCAAGTTTCAGTGATAAGACTTTCAGTCTTTAAGTTTCAGGGTTAACTCCTTAATCTTGGTAATTAAAACCCAGATTCACCTTTTTCATATTGATCAAACAAGACAAGGATAACTACCCAAGAACTGCACCTGCAATTATTATCTATTCAAACTTATTATTCACAAAGTAATTACAACTGGAATACTTAATCAAGAACAAAAGGCCCAGCTCTTATTCTTCTCATGTTTTAAATTACACAGAAGGCCTGAATCACGTTTTACAATAGACATTACACGATTAATTTAAAGTCCTAGGAATCAACAGTTCCAGACTCCTCCCATACTTTCCCAAATCTCTTACAGTTAAATGGTATTTTCTCTTCTATTATGCTCCTGCAAGAATCCACAATAACTCTTTTGAAACCTAAAAATTACTCATTTATCTGACAACTCTACCAAGTCATATTTGAAACATTATCACCTTCTAAAGGAAAAAAAAAAACAACACTAGTTTACCTTTCCTTTCTTCCAATACACGTGGAACAAACTACAGCAAAAAAAAAAAAATTCCACAATTTTCTTATCTTTAGAAGTGACTTAAACAGATACTCAAACCAAGTTATACCAAGGGATTGCCTACCTGTCTCCCAGACAGGGTTCTGGCAGCCTCCCTCCTCCTCCTCCTCCTCAGGAGAAGAGGTATTTAGTCTGCAGGGAGATAGCATGATCTGTAACGCCAGAGCTCCAATCTTAACTCCTATTTATGCTAATGGATGTCCTCTCCGGACCTAGCATTTACACCTCTTGCACAAGGAGCTCTACAAACCTACAAATATCAATGGCACGGAAAGGCTGAGCTCCTGTGCACACACAGACACCAAGATCTGCTACAAGCACGGCCTCTGTCACCACACCGAGGGCACAGAGTGACAGGGGACATCCCTGTGGTCCCCACTGCTGGGGAGAGCTCAACGGGAGAACAGTGCCCACCGCAAATCCCGCGTGGGAGATGCTCAGTAGACAAAAAAAAAAAATGGGAATACCTAGTTTGTTCTGATAAGACAGGATTTGTTACTACAGTTTGCAGCTTCCAAACCGTGCAAGTGTCGACTTATTACTGCAAGGCTTGGAATCAGCAACAGGGAGATACACCTGTTTCCCATGCACATCATGCCTGGATGTTCATGATGGAACTAACCGTGCCCAGACAGCAAATGTTTACATAATGCAAGTGCTCCACAACACACACCAAATTAGCCAAGCACAATTTTTGCTGATATTGGCTCCTTTTCAGAATTTTTACCTTGCTACTCTGCAGCTCTGCTTTCTGCAGACAAGTAACAAGCAAACTACACAAAACATCCTCAAACACTAAATATCTTGTGACAAAAAACCAAACACACACAGATTCTGGCTGAAGAAGCCAACCAAGCCTGTAGTCACTGCAACAATTTATGTCTTCGAGAACATCCAGGACCTTCGCAGGCACTCGCTTCCAAATGGCTGTATAACCATTTTCATTTGTTCTGCATCCCCTTCCAAGCACCAGAAACAACAACCCTTGTGAGGAACTGGGAGCTCCTCCAAGAGCTAGAACTCAGAAACAGGAAGATGACAGAGAACCCTTCACTTCGTAGCAGCCACAGGAGATTCAGTTTCGCCTTTCAGGAGCTAAGAGGTGGTAGGGATGGCTACACTATTGCTTCGATGTTAAATTTTATCTACGAGTATCAGCTGCTATAGATGACAAAGATGTGGTCATGCTGGGTTATTCTGGAATTGTAAGAAGAAAAACATTTATCTGTCCAAAACCTACAGCCACTATTAATTTAGAACAACTCCCCCAACACGCTTTCATTGTTAAAACTGTGTCTAGTAAAGCTTCATTATATCTATAGTCCAGCAATAAAGCCAAGTACTTGCAGTAAAAGGTTAGAGATCTGGATTTGTCGTTACTTTATAGCTCTGCCACAGGTAGAGGTAAAAAAAATATAAAAACATAACCAACAAAATTAAATTTTCCTATCCATACCAATCTATAGGTTTTTGATGGGAAAATGGCTGAATTTTAAGGCACCTATATGTGAGTGGAGGGTGAAAAACAGGGTAGAGGAGCTGAAGGGTGAAGATCCTAGAAATCTACCTTATACCTAGAATATAATTTCCATATTGCTGAAATAATGGTATTTCAGTTAGGAAGCACAGACATGATACACAAACTGAGGATCAAGAAATTCTAGCCTGCTGCAGTACAGATGGATGCCACAGATAGCAAAACTCCTACATGCTCCGCTTCTTAATTATTACCAAAAGAGTTACCAAAATGTTAAAAAAAAATAAAAGTTTCAGTTGCTAAAGCCTTGAAATAGGTCAAACGAAATTAAAGGTCTCTATTTTCACGGGAATCAAGCTGGTTTCGATTACAAGCTCACTAGCAACCACTGTACCCCTGCCATCAGCCGCACTTTAAACTTCATTCGGGGAAGGGCTCGGGAGGACAGGCGGAGGAAGGGCTCGCCTCCCCTGCGGCCGCACGGACCCGCGGGGCCGGGGCTGCGGCACGGCCCCGCCCGGCTCTGCCCGGACACGAGAGGGACCCGCGGCCTCCGCCGCGAGCCCCGCCGCAGGCCCGCCCAGCGCCGAGGGGGATGGTGGTACCCAGGCCCGGGCCCCGCGGCGGGGCCGTCCGGCCTCGCCCACGCTGCCCGCTGCGCCCAGCATCGACCGCGCCCGCCGCGCTCCGCCGGCCCGGCCGCCGCCACGACGCGCCCCGGCGCCCTCCATCCTTCCCCCCCCCCCCCCCCCCGCGGAAAGGCGCGGCCGCCCCCTCCCGCAAGGCCCCGGTCGCGGCGGCCGGGCGCGGGGTGCCGGCGGCGGTCCCTGCTGCGGGCGGTACCTGCTGCTGCTGCTGCGGGCGCTGCCCGGCCCCGGCGCTGCCCGCCCGGCGCTCGCCGCCCCGAGGGTCCCGCACGGCCGCTCCCGTTGGCCGCTGCGCGCGCGCTCCCCGCCCGCCCATTGGCCGCCCGCGCCGCCGCTCGCGGGACGAGGGCGCCGCGGATTGGTTGGGCGCCCGGAGGCCCCGCCCCCTCCCCTCTCAACGCCACCGCGAGGGGGGCCGCGCCCTCCCCCTCCCCACACACACACACCCACACAGAGAGGGACAGACAGAGGGACAGACAGAGGGACACACAGAGGGACAGACAGACAGAGGGACAGACAGACAGAGGGACACACAGAGGGACAGACAGACAGAGGGACACACAGAGAGGGAAGGACAGAGGGACAGACGCACACAGAGAGGGACGCACAGAGGGACAGACAGACAGAGGGACAGACAGACAGAGGGACACACAGAGGGACACACAGAGGGACAGACGCACACAGACAGAGGGACACACAGAGAGGGACA
>QUSF01000075.1:670685-682051 GCA_003676055.1 Chloebia gouldiae
ACAGACAGAGGGACAGACGCACACAGACAGAGGGACACACACAGAGGGACACACAGACAGAGGGACAGAGAGAGGGACAGACAGACAGACAGAGCAACAGACAGAAGGACAGACACACAGAGGGACAGACAGACACAAAGGGACAGACACAAAGGGACAGACACAGAGCGACAGACAGAGGGACACACAGAGGGACACATAGAGGGACAGACAGAGGGACAGACAGACAGAGGGACACGCACAGCTTCATACACACACTCACAGACACCCACACACAAACTGGCACACAGCCGCACACAGTGCACGCCCAGACACACACGCAGTGAACTCACAGACACACACAGAGGGTCGCACACACACACACACAGTGCACATGGAAACACACACCCCCTCACACACACACGCAAACTGGCACACACACCCTGTCACTCACACTCACACTCACACTCACACTCACACTCACAGAAGGTCTCACACACCCGCTCACACTCTGCTCCGTGAGGGGCTGGGGGTGTCCCCGCAGTGTCCCCGCGGTGTCCCTGTCTGTCCCTGTGTGTGTCCATGTCCCAAACTGGGCGCTGCCATCACAAACCAGCGCGGGTCCAAACCCGGCTCTGAAGCTCCAACCTCTTCCCGGCTGAGGCTCTGGCCAAAGCGACCCTGGCCCTCAGAGCACGGAGCCACAGGGCCACAGCAGCAGCCCCGCGGCCCTCGGAGCAGCCTGAGCCACGGGGCAAAGGCGGCAGGACCCCGTGCCAGTGGCAGAGAACCGCGGAGTCGTGGAGTCATGGAACCACCAAGGCTGGAAGAGGCCTTTGAGACCATCAAGCCCAGCCACCAACCCTTCCCTGCTGCTGCAACCTCCAAAGCCCCGAGCTCAGTTTGGAGATCATCAGATTGCTAATGATAAGTGCTGTATTTGTGTGCAAAAGTCACCGCGCTCCGCTTGCCTCACCGTTTGTTGCCAGACAGGCAACATGATGTCCTGCTGCTGTGCTGCCATGATGCCGTGCCCTGCCACCATGTGCCATTGGTTTCACAGCTAAATATTGCACAGATGGACATGCATCAACTGAATACAAAAAAAGAAGAGGCATTTGAAAGTTAGGAAACACCCTATCGAAACTTGTGCAACATGTACTACCCAGATTACTGTACAAATAAGGTATTATATGAGAATTGTTGTAAGCACAGTCTTGGCTTGTGCAAGGGCAGGTGGTTTTTCAGAATGGTTTGTGCCTGACGCAGGCCATGAGAATGAGACCTCTGCTTACATCCTCCACAGTCGCTCAGTGATTATTTTATACTTATTTTTAGAAGTGTGTTCTCATTATTTTTTCACTATTTAGTAGTCCTATGAACTTCCTGACAGAGTACTTACAATCACCTAACTGTAAACTCCTTATCATAACAGTCTAGTGGACATTTTTTCACAGACTATCCCTTGGAAAGCACCTGCTCACTGAAGATGGGACATCATCCAGTCATTCAGCCATAGAGGAAAACCAACTCAGGCATACAAAGATTGGAGTCTGAATCTCCCACGGTCCTGATGAAAAGTTTTGCCATTTTTTTGTACCCTGCTACACACCAAGGGTTCCTTTTTTTGTTGTATTTAAACCCTCACCTGTGGTAGGTAGCCCTACAGACTGTGGGATGCGGTTTTCCATTTCAGATTACCAAGAAAAGATGAGTCTATTGCAGCACAGACACAGAACTCCAGTCAGTGCACATGAACTCTTAAGAAAAAAAAAATATTTTTTAGAAATCTCTAGTTGGTATATGCAAATCAAAGTTTCTCAGATTACTACAGCAGTTAAATTTAGGTACATCTTTCAGAAGTCACTCAGTAAAATGTGTCTGTGACACCAAACGAAAGTCATGGGGAATATCCCAGCAATATTTCAGTGTGAGAACAACAGTGTCATTTGTCCAGTCTGGTTTTTGAAAACAGCTAAAAAATGGTGGTGGTTTAAACTTTGTCTCTAATAAATACTTCTGACCATTGTAGTCCATTAACAAATTATAATAATATCTGCTGATCATTGTAGTCCATTGATAAATTATAATGCAGTGACAGCGGATTTACTGATGCTCTCAGTATCAATGATCAATAATAATAATAATAATAATAATAATAATAATAATAATAATAATAATAATAATAATAATAATAATAATAATAATAATAAAGCAGCAAATCCTATTTAAATAGGATCTTAACAATAAATAAATTTTAATAATTAATTTTAACAATTAATTTATACCTTCTAAATTATTTATCATTAGGAAAACATCATAGTGACATTGTATCATGGTGCATTTGCATTTCAATGTAGTGACATATGGTTACTTCTCGAAGATCCTACCAAACTGGTTATTCAAAGTAGCATTGTGAATTTTTCATTGCAGGAAAGAGAAGATATCAACACCAATGTGGCCTGGACTGGGAACGCTGAATAAATTATTAAAAAAAAAAACAAACCAACTGTATTTGAAACTCTATTACCCAGCTTAGAGATAGCGTGACACAAGGCTGTGGGAATCCATAGGTAAATAACTGCAAGTGCTTGCAAGGCAAAATCTTGGTTTGTAACCTATGAAGGTGAGACCAACACCTAAATGATCGCTATTGGGGGAAAAAAAGATGTTAAAATTGCATCTTTAAATTGATCCACTTCTCTAACCAATGCTAGCAATTTGCTTTAAATTCACAGGAACCTGGTAGAGCTTTCCAGACTGCTTCATTATACTGCTCCAATTTTAAGCGAGGCCAACAAAATTCTGTGTCCTTTATTGACCAGCTCATAGAAATGTTTAATTTCTCACCCCCTGCCTGGACAAGGTTCCCCAGTCTCCTTGTTTTGGAGACTGGGAGAGGTGTGAGAGAAAGAGTGCCAGACACAAGCCACCAAGTATCAGCAGGAGTTACAGCCACGCTACAGGAGCTCAGTGTTCATATGGAAACTTTGTTTCTCCGGGCATAACTTCACTTTTTACAAATATCTGCATGAAGTACCTATACATACACTGTATACCTCAGGAACAGAGCTGGTTTGTGCAAACTGCAGTCGTGTTTCTTTGTTTCAGTCACCTGTGTGACTGACACCAGGAAGTTTTTTGCTTAAACCAAGGCAGGTGTCTACCACGGCCTAGCCCCTTGTGAAGGCTGTAGAGATGGTCACTTCAATCCCGTGCTAAATGCAACCCATTTAATGAAAAGATTAGTCAAGAGGAATGTCTTCTGTGCTGCCGGAAGAAAGGGCACAGGCAGGTTCTGTTCAGCGAGCTTTGACTCCTATAATATTTCATTTGTGCTCATGCTAAGGGGCTAACAGCCACATGGAAAGAAGGGGTTTATAAAGGATGCATTTGTGATGCAATGAGCATTAACAGCTCTTGTCCTCAAGTTGCAGTGTGTTCCAGGCACAGGAATATAGGCTAGAATTAGAAAATTTACTGTTGTGCACCATGCAGTGTGAAAGGAACAGCCCTACAGAAGCTCAGAACCTGCTTCAGTATGAGCAGTTAAAGCTTGTTTGTTTCCTAATTTGAGGTACTATGGTTCAAAGATAAGGGTCCGACCAAAACTAGTTAAACCAGTTTAGGAAAAGTGCAGGAACTTATTTTTAGCTGTGGATTAAAGCTAGTTAGTGCATTTAAAGATATCTTTGGTTTCAAAACAGGAGAGAGGAAATTTGTGATTTTACTCTCCAAAGAGTCAATACGTTTTTTTGTCAAGTGCCTCTTTTGTCTTTTACTAATGAACTAACTGATTTAGGATATTTATTTAGTGATCTGAGTGGGTTTTTAATTCAACCCTGATTATGCTTCTTATTCGATATCAGTGTAAAAACAGGATGGGTAACAAATATATTGTTTGCAATCAAATGCATTCTGCTACCTTTTCTATGTTTTCCATCATAATGCGCTAATTCTTTGGGGTTTGGGAGCAGCTGTTAGGATTATGATGTATATTCACTAAAGATTACTGAATCAGACTGGAATGGACCTCTGCAGATTGTCTAGTCCCCCCTCCCTGCCCGCCTAGAGAAGGTTCACCAGAGCTGTGTCCAGCTGGGCATTGAGCATCCAAGGACAGAAACTCTACACCCCCTCTGGGCAGCCTGTGCCAGTGTTTGATCTCCTTTGCAATAATAAAAAAGAAAAAAAAAGGGGTTTTCTTGTGTTTAAGTGGAAATCCTGTATTTCTCATTGTAGCCTCCTATTCTCTCACTGGACACTACTGAGAAAAGTGTGTCTCTGCTGTCCCCTGCCCAGGTGTTTATCTACACAGTTTAGCTCAGAGTCAGTGTGGTGGCCATCTGCCTTCCCAGGACCTTTCCCAAAAACCCACTTCCCACCCACTTCGTCCGTCCCCTGTCGGTACTGGTGCCTTGGGGTTTTCCTCCCCAGTGCAGGGCTTTGCATTTCCTTTGTTGAACTTTACAAGCTTCCTGTTGGCTGATGGTTATCTTTTCCTGCATGACTAAATGCAAACATTGCTTCTACTTTTACGTCCTTGCCATGTCGCTTAAAAGCAGTAGAAATACCTGCCATGAGATCTGAGTAGGGAACTTCATTTCATTCTTCTTATTTTTAAAAAACTAATGAAAGCACCTCTTAACTCTACTGGCCACTGTGCCAAGCCCTGCCAGCTTAATATGAATTATATTTGTGTTGGATATTTTTTCTCTTCTTTTTCACTGCCTTTTGGCATATCAATACACTTAATTATAGTTTAGTACACTTGAGTATATTGATAAATGTGTGGGTGATAGAAACAGTTGCTAGGAAAGGCTGACATCCATCAGGAGTGCTGCAGGGGGAAGGGATCCTTCAGAGGAATGATGGAGGTTTAGTTTTAACTTGATCGTGTGAGGCTTGGCTCATCAATTAATTTAAAAAATGGGGCTCTTTGGGCCATATGACTAAAATAAAACAGCTTATAAAGAACAGGTTTTTTGTACAGGATAGACTTCTTGAAAAAGCCTTCAGAGGTACTGAAGGTGCAAAAGTTGTTGCCCAATTATTATCACCAGCCTGGCTGAAAACAAAATATTGGCCAGGTATCTCTGTGAGGAGCAGAGGATTAAGGGGAGCTGAATGGGCTCGTGGTGCCCAGCTGCCCCAGGCACGGCTCACAGAAGCCCCTTTGGAAAACGACTGTGTGATTTTTAACACAGCTGTGCTTTGCTTCCTCCAACCTTCTTTTAATTGTCCTTCAGTTTGCAATCTAAATGCGTTTGCCAATACACACCTTTGTTTCCATGCCAGCACTTGCCCTTTTGGCCAACAAACCACTCCTGCAGGGATACATTTGTAGGGAGCAATCTTATCTCATTTCAGCTTTCATTTGATAGGGATAAAAGAACGGTGATCTGCAAGTTTTCTCTTGTGTAGAGAATCTCTTTTTTATGTATTCCAGGTACCCATCTTTGCATGTTTTTCAGATTAAATTTGTAATTTTATATAATATTCCAGATAAAGTTTCACCGAGATCTCACATGGCAAAAAATATTTTCATACCTCTACTGAAATCAGATCTCTTGATGGCAACTTGGGCTTATATTTGTTTTTGGCATAGCTGCCTTATGCCAGCAGTTCATAAAAAGTGTGATTTTGAAGAGTATATTTTGAGTTCTTCTTCTGTCATGTCAAACTGAGGTTCTAGCATACAGTGGTGCTGTTTGTTCCCAAGCACAAAACTACACATTTGTATATAAATAAAATTTCTTCTCATTTCTAGCAGTCTAGGCTATAGGTTCTTTAAGTATTAATTCTAATTGGTAGTCATTAATTATTTGTGTTGTAAATGTTTCTTCACTTTATCAGTGAATTTTCATTATCATGTATCCAACACCAACATTACTTGTAGCTATTCCTTTTATGTCAGCTCATTTCATGCTTCACTTTGCCTCTTTATTCTATTTATTAGTTTTCCATATCAAAATGTTGGAAGCTGCTTCTTTTTTATGCTTAGTAACTACATAAAATACCCCAAGTTCTGATACTTTTGAATTCATGGTGAGTTCTTTCTTCTATTTCTGTTTTAGTTACGCTTTTCTTGCATAAGCTGCATGATTTATCCTCCAGCACTGATGACACACAATCACATCTGGCTCCCAAAAACAAGGGTGACCATTTCTCCCTCTGGGCAACTACATAAACTTTACAAGCTTGTTATTGCTCATGATGATTGCTTCACAATTTTTTCTGTTGTTCTTTTAAACAGTTTAATAATACACCTTCCTATAAGCAGAGCATCCTTCCTGAACGGTGTTTTCTCCAAAGACTTTCTCTTGAGCTGCCTGGTTTTGTAGGTTCAGACTTATTAATGTATTTCTCATGTTTGCTGTGTTCAAAGGAAGCCATTTCATGCTTTCACCTGTGAAACAATCCCTACTTCGGACATAATCATTGTTTCAAAAGTTTGCAGTTTGTCAGTGGCTACTGTACCATTTATCCTTTTGGTGATGTTGCATTATATTGGTGTGGCAGGGGCAGATAAGAAAAGCCTGAGGCAGTCAGTGATGAGGGCCCTCCTCACCAAAGGAAGATGCACAAGTGAGAACAGGGCACTGTTCTGTTGCCTGGGGTCTCCATCCCCACAGTGACCGTGCTCTTGAGGATGGCTAGCAGTACTGGAAGAACTGGGACAGAGTTATGTGTGCCTTGATCAGATGAGGGATGGGTGAAGCCAGGTTCTGAAGATGATGATCCATGTCACAGTGATAAGTTACCTTCTTGTCAGGGCTGGCACAGTGACCCAAGAGACTGCTGAGAAGCCTCCTGTGGATGCCTGTGGCTGAGCAATCCAGAAGCTGAGACATCAGCAAAGGAGAAAGAGAGCAGAAAATTGGGATCATTTATTTTTTGTAGCCTGCATTGAATGAAAAGTGGGTGAAGAGGAACTCCTGCTTGTTCAGCTGACCCCAGACTGGGTGAGGCCTTTGAGTGCAGAAAAGGTGTATTGTGTCTGCTGGCCACCAGTCTGCTCATGAAATGCTACTGCCTGTGCAAACCCTACCTCAGAGAGCTGTTTCTTTGTCATCAGGAACATTACTTCTCCACAGCATTGAACTAATTGCTGTTTGTAATTGCCCCATGCTTTCCACTCTAGAGTAATCTCAAAAAGTGTGTCACTTATTTTGGTTTTACTCAGGTGATACAAGGAACTGCTGATCCTGGTTGTAGTGAGGAGAAGGTTACAGGCAAATCTCTTGCAGAGTTTTCTGTGTTTTTCTGTTTTCTGAACTTGGAAAGATAGCTCAACACGGCAAAATCAAGTAGATAAAAAGCCAAGAAAGAAAAGTAATTAGAGAAAGAGAGGGGGAAAGGCAACAAAAGTAGGGCAGGGAAGGATTTAAAACACAAAGCTGTGTAGGTGGATGAGGAAGAGCTGAAGATTAGCCATCAACAGCAAATGGAGTTGTTAAAATGACACTTGACTTCAAATAATTTGTGATGTGCCTTTGACTTTTTTGGACTGTGGAGACAGGGAAGGTGTTTAGAAAACCGATCAGACATGGAAATGGAGAATCATGTAAACTTTCCTTTATTTTGAGTGTGAATCCACTAACGGATAAAGAAAAAATACATCTTCTCTCACAGCTGCACTGTCAACACTCAACTGATGTAGTTAACTACAGAACAGACTTTTGTGACTCTTCATCAAGGTTTCCAGGCTGCCATAGCACAAAGAGCCCATAAGAAACAGCCTCAGACTCATGGCAAATGGCAGCTTCAAAGGTGAACGAGAACAAGATCCCTGCTGTAGGCACCTGTTTGTAACACACGTGGAAGTATGGAAAACTGCAAACCCCACCATAGGAAACTACATCATGATAAAGCAAGGGCTGTGCTGAAGTGATTCCTATTGTGCCTGTGAAGGGGTTACTCTGTCAGCATCTCTGGCCAGAGCCTGGAAACTGGCCCTAAAAATCTGCAGCAGATATAGGAGCCCAAAGAAGAAAGGATCAGTCTGGTGTATGCTTACCTTCTGGCTCTTAGGCCCAGTCCTAGGACCCATTTTGAGATTGTTTTACTTTATTCATTATCTAGAATCTCATGTGAGCCATTGAGTGATATAACCTGGGATGTGGTTTGAAATTTAAAATCAGTAAAATAGTTGTAGAAGTAGGAGAAAGACCACACTCAGAAACTGTGGAACTTCATCTAAGTAACTTATTTCCTTAAAGAGACCCGCAAGTCAGCAAGAGCAAAATAAAATAGTGAAGGCCCACAATCAGGATTAGTATCTGTAATTAACTCATCTGTGGTATATTATTTTGTCTGCATTTTACTTTATGCCATTGCCATACAGAGAAGGGACCACACATGGTTTAAGGTGCTAGTGCAGTTCCAATAAATATTTGACATTGATTTAGAGCCATCAACCTGCCATTTGCAGTTTCCAGATAATTTGATGACATGTTGGTGACATGCACTGGAAGACAGAAGTTGAATTTCAAGGAGAGCTTCAGCCTGTGTTTGTTTCTTACACTCTGCTTCCTTAAACCTCTGCTATTGGCCACACTTAGGGTAGCATTGTGAAAAGAAAATATTGGCTCATTTGGCAGTCATCATCTTCACTAATATCACTGAGCAGATCTACAAAGGTTGAGAAATGTACTCTGTTTATGGGGCATGGTTGCAAGATGCCACTGATGTTGAGACACCCCTGATAAGATTAATATCTCATCAACCCATGAATATATGAACTCCAACACTGAAAAATCCTATGTTCAGATAGGTTACACTCAGCTGAACCACTCTTAAATTCACCTTAGAATTATCCCTATTAGAACAGAAAATAATATTCTTGGCCACACCGTAAATTTAAACTCTGCCAAGTGAACTGTTGTAACCCTCACTTCCTGAAATTATTTTTTTAAGACATTTGAATTTACAGTCTCATTTAATAACAGCTGAAATATCACTACAATATTGCTGCAACCTCTAATGGGGCTTGATAACTAAGGCAGAGTAATTAGGTCTTCAGGATCCTGAGGGTACAGCCTTTTGGGGCAGAATTTAAGAACATATTGGATATCTGTCAAGCATTTCTGAGCCCATCATTCAGTCCTAAGCAGACAGCAGGGTGTTCAGAAATCCCAAATGCTGTAACAAACCCACAGTAGCTGTGGCACTTCCCAGAAGGGTCAAATCTAAGATGCTTTCACTGCGGCTATCACTTGCAAATGCACAACAACTCAGCAAATTCCATGTGCTGGAGTTAGAAAAATGCCTGGTTTGCCCATGAAGAATCCACAGAGGTTGTCTACTGCAGCCTGAGTGCATCAGGCTCACTGTTTAAGCACCAGTTCTGTGGTTATAGGCCAGCATCAAAAGATCCCCCACCTAAAATATCAGCCTAAATGCAATGGTGCTTACTCCAATGGAAGGACTCAGCAGTAGCTCTGAGCTGTGATCTCATTTTGGAGCAGCCTAAATATCCAGTCATCTGGCAATTAAGGTGCCAACAGTGGTGTTGACAGACCTGATTTCAGTCCTCAGTCGGGTTGATAAGTGGCTTTAGTACTAATTCTTTGTCCTATTGTCCATGAGAGTGACCTTGAGAGCAGGCTGCCACACACCCAGAATGCCAGGCCTCTGCAACCTCTTACTGCACTGTTTGGCTCTGTATAATAAATTCTTCAGAGCAGGGATGTGGGTGAGGGCAAAATGTGGATTAGAAAACACTTCTCTCCTTCTAACCAGGATTCCCCTAGGGGAGAAAACCAATCCCACTCTCCTAAGGAGAGAAGCACCTTACATTTATCTCTGTTCTTGGCAGGACCAGCCAGTGGGATTAAAGTTGAATGCATTGCTTAGAGAGGCAGGGTTTGCAATCAGGAGCTCAGGCAGGCAGACGTTGGAAAGAGAACACTTCTGTAACCTCATTCAGATCGATTTGGTGAGCTTTGAGGCTCAGCAGCAGAAGAAATCAAACTGGGCATTTCTTCTGCAAGACACTTTAATAGCTGCTCTTATTCGACAGTGGGTCAGGATCTCTGGTCTTTGACCATACTGGTCATACTTTTTTCTTTTTCTTTATTTCTCCTTAACTCAGGACAGCTTTCTTCCAAAATTATTATGGCATAAAGTATTATTTTGTACTTGAGTTTTTTCTGTCAAATCCTGGTTTCTGTGACATGATATCAGCTGCAATTAGCTTAACTATTCCCTTTAGCTAAACATCTTCATATTTCTTGAAGTTTCGTGTAAATGAAAGCTGTAACACTTGGATTCACTGACTTTACCTGAAGGACAGCAGTCCATTTTATAGATAGAATGTGAAATAAATGAAGTCTGCATATTGTCTTAAAAAGACTGAAGGTTTTTTTTTTTTTCCTTTCCTCCAGGTCTCATTTCTATTTCTTCATTACCTTATCTTCTCTTTGTCTCACTAAATTGGATACTACAACCTTTTAGAATCTTTTACAATCACAGAGAGGATTTGGTTGGAAGGAACCTGGTCTGATCTGACCCCCCCACTGAAAGCAGAAGCGACCCCAGGGCTTGACCAACTTCAAAAAATCTGTTTTCTCTGGCTGCAAACCCCCCACTCCTGCTGCTCTGATTGACACTGATCCCATCTATTGTTTCTGTAAATGTTAATGTATGATAAAGGAGCTGTAGCTGTTTGGGAATTATCTAGACACGCTGCAAGCACAGTGCCTGAGTGTTTTGTTTTGTTCTGTGCCTCGGTGTGTAGGTGGTGAGTTCTGATGAGCTTCTGTGAGCTCAGGCTCATGTACAGCCACACCACTGTGGGCACTGGAATTTCTAAGCCCTATGTAACAATGCAGGTAAGAGCATGCAGCACTGATTTAGGGCAAAATATATTACAGAAACATTGAAATGAATACTCAATCCAAGCATTACAAAGCAAGAAAGCTCAGAAAAATAGAGAAACAAACTATGTCAGGATAGAACAACACAGCTCTGGCTGTCAGTGGTGACACCAGGCAAAAATCAGAGTGGCAGTGAAGATGCTTCAGGGCTGTGATCTCTGGTTAAGTTCCACGGTGAAGGATGAAATTCCTCTGTTACATCCCTGATGGGAGGAAGATAAGGCTGCAGACTGTTCTCAAAGTGTGGCAGCAGCACTGACCTGGTGGCTTTTTTGCCAAGGTCAAATGCTTGTCAGAGTTAGGGCACCATCAGCCTGCTGAGTGGGGAGCCACAGGCAGAGCAATGCCCGCTTGTTCCCCTTAAGAATGTCACTAAATGGAGCTGTGCCTCCAGTCTGAGGCTCAGGCAGAGTTGTGTTCTTCTTGCCCTCTCTCTCAGAGCCTTTTGCCCACTCCAGGACTGTCCCTGTCCCTGTCCCTGTCCCTGTCCCTGTCCCTGTCCCTGTC
>QUSF01000075.1:682061-717930 GCA_003676055.1 Chloebia gouldiae
CTGTCCCTGTCCCTGTCCCTGTCCCTGTCCCTGTCCCTGTCCCTGTCCCTGTCCCTGTGATGCCTGCTCATGGCCTGGCTGCAGGCTGCACACAGAGAGCTCCAGGCAGGCTCCAGCAGGGGAAAAGACTCAGGGGACAGCAGAGCAGAGCAGCTCAAGCTGCAATATATCCCAGACTTCCAGGCAAGCTGCAGAAGCCCCATCTCTCGTTGCCCAGCTAATTAGTTGGAGTGCAGTGCCATGAGGCTGCAGCAACACCAACTCCGGTCCCGGGGTTAGCACAGCTGGCTGGGCTATCTGATAGCTCAGACTCTGCAGCACACACAGGCCACACACACCTTCTCAAGGATGCTGGCCTAATTATCTCTCCTCACAGTTTTTAACTCAAAGGAGCACCTTTTTTTCTGGAAGTCTGAAAAATTTTTGTCTGTCTTTTAGTTGTAAGTGCTGCAGCAGAAACAATCAAGAGTTGAACACGCGAAAGCCTGTGCTCCAGACAAAGTTGTGTTTTCTCTTCAATATGACAGAACCTTAAAAAAAAATCAGGTAACAAGAGTTTAGTCATACTGGAGCTAGGGAACAGTGCTAGGCTTTCCCCACTGACCAAACTGCTGGAGGGTTTGGTTGATCCACAGTAATCCCATCCATGTGTAGATGGATGGTCTGGGAATGCCTTTGGGCTCACCAGTACAGATGTGAGACTGCAGCACTCTTTAGCTTCTCTGTCTGTGCAGTCAGTGGGCAGGAACTCTGAGCTCCACCACATAGCTGCACATCTTCAACACTTCTGAAACAGTCTCCCTGGCTTTTCCCTCATGTTTTTTTTTTTACATTTTCATTCCTATGTGTCAGTTCTTTCTAAAATTTTTGACTAATTTTGTTGTCCAGAACAGTTATAAAACCCTATTTCTAGTCTCATGTACCCAAGATTGTACAAAGATATAAAGAGAAAGCCAGTGTTTATCCTTCTTCCCTTATTTAAACATGTGAGACCATCTTTTCGACATGATGGAACTTATTTTTAACCCTGCTCTAATGCAAAAGTCTTTGAGATTCTGTTAGATGACTTCAGCTTCATGAGGCTGAAAAATGTGTGCTAGTTAGGGTTTTTTTCATTTTGGCTTTCACCTATCATATGCAACACACTGTTTTTCCCATCTTTTCTTTCATGGCGCCCTTTAATCTCCTTTTGGGACAACTTGCAGTTGCTGTTTATCCCAGCCATCACAGTATTTCTTGAGTGCTCCATGTTGCCATTTGCTTGTTGTTATTGTTATGCTATTTTTGGGAAGGCTAATCTTGCTTATAATTCATGTTTAGGGCCACAGCTTATTCCTTCATCAAATGCATTTGGTTTTGAAGTTTTGCAAGGGTTTACTGTGTTGTAGGGCATTCCTTTTAGAAGGGCTGCCTTGCTGGGTCTGGCTGTAATCACCCTTTCTGCTTTTATACAGCAGGCTGCTGGGTTTGATTAGTGCAGCCCTGCTCTTTAGTACTGAATCAGCCTCACTTGGCAGCATTTCCCAGGTTACCCAAATAACCAACCCTCACAACTTCATTTACTCCAGTCTCTGGAATAATCTCACCACACCCATCAGCATCCTCTGTCTTTTCCTGAGCTGCTATCCTCAGTTCCTCTGGGATTTTATGTTATTTCAGAGCTGTGCCTGTCTGAATTTCATAGATTCTTACATACTGGAGGCTGATTACTGCAGAGCTTTCTCCACAATCCTGTGTTGTTTATAAACCCACTTCATTTGCAGGTCCTGAACCCTTTCTGATTGTGGTTTCCTCATGATGGACAATATGGTGCTTCTGGGATTCAGGGCCTGTCCTTTCTACCCCTTCTTTCTACTGCCTAGGCAGTGGTGGAAGACTTGTTTTTGGATGCAATTTAAAGTTATAAAATCACAGCTGAATGCTGAAGAGTTCATATTTCAAGTAATAAAATATTCATTTGTTCCCACTGACTGACATTTTAAAATGCATTAGAGAAGCATTTATATTGATTCCCAATTTGTTAAAACTTAGGAAACTCCCATCTGGATCATATTTACTCTGATGCCTTCTTTTAAAACTTTGACAGTTATGTCTCACCTGAGAGAAATGAAAATGCTGTGTTTTGGAACTGATTGTGATAGTGATAATTTGATTTGGAAGTGTAAAATTGTTGTTGGCTACCCCAGATGGCTGCTGATGTTAGATAAAGCACTACTGTCTTGAAAGAGAGAATCTTGTTCTTTGAGTGTGACAGATGCCTCAGAAAGCTGTTACTTGGCACACTTTGGTAAATATTAAAGAGATAATTTTATTGATAGAAATATCTTACAAAACACAGAAGAAAATTCATCACTGCAGAGTGGAGTTCTCTAAAAGGAAAAGATTTCTTTAGTAATTCTTAAGAAACAGAAGAAAAAGCTCAATTAAATAGCTGATCTAATTTTCATGTAAAACCCATGGAGATCTTAGGGAAATGTCATGAGTCAGAATGTTTTTTCTTGCTAAAGGTTGTGTGATGGCATCCTCACAGCCCACTGTGCTGATACTCCTGTATTTCTGAGGGAAATACAGAGAAGTTGCTTGTAGGTGTGAGGAAGAAAACTTAGAGAGAAATTCTCAGTGTTAGCAGGTACAGAAGGAAGGTGTTCAAACGTAACTTTGCCACAGAGTGCTCTGGGGAGAACAATTGATACAGGAAGCCCTAAACAATAACAGAACCCACAGAGTTGGTGGAACTTGTTGGTTTTTTTTAGGTATTTCTAGTTGTTCTATGAGGATAAGGCAGGTTTTGTTTTCCTCTGTGTTTAAGCTCTTCTGTGAGGGAAGAAGTGACAATGTTAGGGAGGGCTCAGATCCTTGTTTTCCTGGAAGGCTTGAAATGTTAGAAAATAAGAGTAAGGTGACTACTTCTGCCAGGAAGAAAAAGATAAATATCAAAACTGAGTCAGAAAGGATTCTATATGCCACATCTAAAGCTGTGTTGCAGAGTCTGAACTGAAGGTAACCCAAGAGTCAGCTGCAGATTTGGAATTTCACTAAGATTTGCTCACAGTGTGCTAGAACTCAGTTCTTTGCTTTCTGATGTCTGAAAGCCCATTTTCTTAATAAGAGCTGCAGACATCATTTCATAACTTGGAGGCTGATGGCATGTGACTTTTAGGTTCCCAAGACACATAAAGTGAAATTAAAAGTGAGCAGTTTTGCTCACAGATCCCTTTGTGCTGTGCCATGGCACTGATGCAAACAAGGCCACAGTCACAGATGTGTGTGTGTTCATGTTTATGCACAATCCCACTTGCCATCTCTGCTCATTAAATAGCAAAGAGTGAATACTCATTGGGAGACAAGTGGAAAAGCATGAAATTCCTTTCCTGAGTGTGCTGGTTTGCTCTCATTGCAGGAATGGGCCGGACTCCTCTGGGCTGAGAGAGGATCACGGGTTGAGGAGAGTGTACTTCATTGCAATGGCCAAGAACATACCTGCTTGCAAATCTTTATCCTTTCTAATATATTTGGTTCCTTGGACTCAACAACATGAGGTTCATATTTCAGTTTTACTGGTGGTCAAGCTGAGGTACAGAAAATTTCACAGCTAAAGGCTAAGCAGCCTGGAAAGAAAAAGATTCAGGCTGCTAAACTCACAGTTGCTGCTCTTCTTTCTAAGCCAAACTGAATCTGACTCTGTCCTACATACATACAAAAATATTATAGCATTAGGTTTATCTAAAGACTTCAGCAAATAGCCATGAATCCTGGAAAGCTGAACACATGGAAAGGCTGCAGCTGAAAGTCCTACAACCTTGGAGAGAAGTTGCATTTAGAAGAAAGAATTTTGTGTAGCATACTTTTTCAAGAATTATAGTAGTTTAAGGACTCTTTTGTAAAGATAATGGGGCATTTGAGCTGGTTCTACTCTGTGGATCAAAACTGACCTTGTGTCCTCTCACACAAGACATGTATTTTTTGTTTGCCTCAGTCTGAAAGGCGGCTCTCTTTGAAAACATTTACTGTCTCCCAGCAAACAGTGATAGTGCTGGGCAGGTTTTGTTCACAGAGCAGGAAAGTAGCTGAAATGTCAGTTTTCTTTAATTCATTTTGCTCCATCCAATTTATCGTGGACAAGAAGCTATACACTCAATAAAGCCATCCATCATGGTCATATTCATGATCAGCTACCCACAAGCAGAGCAAAGTGTACCTGTGGGATTGTTACTGATGAAAAACTCGATGTTTATGACAATCAAAGGTGCTCTGTACTATAGAAAACAGAACCACTGAAATGGATGCAGGAATATTTGTCAGACTCATGTTAAACTAAGGTTATGCTTCTCGGGGAAGCGATGAAGCTCATTCTTAGAAAGGAGGAAAGAAATGTCTTTCAATTCACAAAGCTGACTCAGAAAATGATTATGCACATCATAAAGCATGTTCATACAACTCCTGACATGGTTTACAGGCCTCAGCTCCTTCGTTCCCACTGCCTTCAAACCACATCATTAGCCTAACAGCAGTTAGCCACCAGTGAAGTTTCATTAAAAAAATACTTCTTAGTTAATTAGATCTGTAATTCTATTGATAAGATTATATGAGGAGTGGAAATATTTCAATAGACTTGTACCTTCCATTTGATTTTTCTTTTCAAACAAAGAATTCAGCTGCTCCAACATCAAAATCACTACTGAATATTAATATTGGAGCATAGATTTTCACAATTCTCTGTGCACTGATTTCCTGATGAGTTGGAATTCTGAAAGATGAGAAAGATTTGGTGTGTTGATTTGTGATGTCTTTTATCTTTGTAAGAAGCATACCGTTTTTTCTTGCACCAGAACTTTGTCTGGGACTTTGCTGGGAATGCTTTTACAATTCTACTATGTTGAGGTGATTTAGTGTTTTGAATTATTGCAGAGAAAACTCCAGAGGTTGGACTTGATGCTCTTGATCCAGCTCAGGCTATCCTACAATGATTCCATGATTTTCTGTAGAGTGATTGGTTGGAAAAGTGGCTAGTGGAGAGATCCTAGAGAACAGAAGTTGAATTATTCCTAATGTCAGGTCAGACAGGAAAAAAATTCAATCCTAGAGCCATAGGGAACAAATATTCTTGAGCATTCTCTCTGTACAGCTTTATTCACCAGCAGTGTCATGTTGAGTAAGAAGAGCAGCTCCTGAGCCTGGATTTCTCATAAAGGATGCAACACTTCATACAGTTTTTTCTAGAATCTCTCACAATCTCCAAGTTTCAGCTTTCTTTTCTTTATTAACCAGGGTTAGCACAGACTGGAGTCTCTGTTGCTTTTATTCAATGCATCTGTGTGTTTAAGGTAAAGGGCAGAGTAAATGCCAGCTTTGTCTAATTTACAGCTCTGATCTTGTGCTGCCTGAAAACAAATAGACTCTTTATGTGTGGGAACAGTGACAGCCACATCCTGGTCTTCATCATGAGCAATTGGGTGTTCCATTTTACCTAGGACTGGAACAGCTGGTATGAACAGCAGCTTAAGCTCAAGGAATAGAAGCAAAGGAATAAAGAATGGTGTGTCTCAATAGGGCTTAGTCTAATGTCAGCCTAGAAGAAAAGGAGCCAGATGAAACCTGCAAGGAGAGGAACCAGAGGAGCCCTGCATAATTGCCTCAAAAGGGCTAAGAGGAGAGAAAAAAAAAAGTTTAGGATGGATATTAAGTACCTACAAAAAGTAGGCAAAACTACTCACACTGTAAGAGTCAATTTAAATTTCAGACTTATCAGCAACACTGTTGCTCCAAAATCCTCCCGTTTCCTTGTAAAGCAAAATGCCTCTGTGTGTGTCAGAGCTCCACGTGGCAGAGGAATTAGGAAGCAAATGGTGGGACCAAGAGAGTCTCTTCCTGGTGAAGGACACCTGGAAAGGAATGTGCACGAGTAAGGTGACTTGCTTGCTGGAAATAGAAAAGGGTCCAGAAGAATTCACATAATTTACAGATGATGTAAAAACTTGCCTCCTGCTCAAGCATAATGGACATGGTGAGAAATCTCTGAGACACATATATCACCTCTACTTTCTGGCATAATGCTTGCGTCACGTGAAGAAGAATGCTGAGTAGAAATATGCACAAATCACACAGGGAACAGTGGGGTTTGTCCTTACAGTAAAACATGGAGCTTCACTGCTAAATCGCTTTGCCTTTGTTTTCCAGTTTGTAATACTGGATGATCACCCACTTGGAATGATGTTATTTAACCATGAAGGTATTATTTGACAAATGCTTTAAATTTCTGTAGAATTTTTTTACCTTTTTATGAAGTATTATGTGGCTTTAGTGCTGATTTTCCTAGTATTAAAATCCCTTAAGCCACCTGAGGGACATCAGTTATCTGAAACTCCCATAGGGCACACTCATATCCATTCCAGCAAGCTTTTTTTCCTTGCTCTTTTGAAAATGCTGACAATTTTGACTGTGAGAGAAATGTTTAGCTATCATTCATTAATTTTGAAAGTTGTGATAAAAAGCTGTTTCATCTCAACGTGAGAGCACCATCTAGAGGCAAGCAACATAAACTGTAGCATAAACCCTACTAATCCCTTAGGTAATTAAGTTTTCCTTCACAATTCTCGGGGCTTTCAGAATTATCTTCAATATACTTCTAATAAATTGTCCCAAGCTGACAAACAGTCTCAAGCAATTCAGCGGGGTAGGTTCATCCACGCCAGCTAGAAATGGTTGCCTCAAGCCATGCTGGCATCAATAAGGACATCTGAAAAAGCTGTTTTTTCTTAGCTGCCAGGCCATGGTGAAGCTTGTGCCACCAGGCCTTCATCGTGCTTCTTTTATTAAGCAGCTGTATTATTTAATTAAGCTTTAATTGCTTTTGTAGCTGCACCTAGCTGTGCAGAGATGTCTTGGATATACATTTTATGGCATTACAGTCTGCTTTATAAATTCAGTATTCCCACTGCTACTGATGCAGCAATTCTCAGTGGTTTTGAAGATTCCTGAAAATCAGGGGGATGAATTATTGAGCCTCTCGTTTCCATTCTCTGGGATATCAATATCTCCTTTTCTGCCAGCACAAAGTAATGTAATAATCCTAAGGTAGGAAAGGTCTTAATTTGATTATTAAAATACTTCTTACACATTGAACTTCTAGTGCTGCCTAAGTGTTTGCTAAGGAGGATAAGTGGTCATGGATTTCTTTTTCTTTTAGGTTTTATGCCTGGAAATCCTGTGACCTGCACAGAGCACCTACAGAGGATTGAAGATGTAGCTCAATATGTGGCTAAACTGGATTTAACTTCCTGTGCTAGGAGCAAATGTCACCTGACAAAATGTCACAACGTGCACGTGTTCCACTCCTTGTAATTCTAGCAGAGAACAAAATTACCTTTGAATGTTGAAGGAGATTTAAGCCTTTTTTGGGATGGCAGTTGAAATTTACTTGAAGGATGATTCCAGGTTTGAAGGATAATTTCAGGTCTAAGGATACCAAAAGATCACTGAAAGTGATCTCCAGTACAAGACAGATTGGAAGGGACTGTTTCAAGAGCATGTAGTGACAAAACAAGGGGGAATGGATTCAAACTGGAAGAGAGTAGATTTAGATTAGATATTGCAAAGAAATTCCTTACTGGGGGAGTGGTGAGGCACTGGCACAGGCTGCACAGAGAAGTTGGTGCTGTCTCAGCCCTGGAAATGTTCAAGGCCAGGTTGGATGGGGCTCTGAGCAGCCTTATCTAGTGGAAGGTGTCCCTGCCCATGGCAGACAGGAGAGACTGGATGATCTTTAAGGACCATTCCAACCCAGGACATTTTGTGATTTTCTAAGGATCAAATTATATCCTTGAGGATATGTGTGGCTCTCCACAGGGAAATCAAAAGTTTTTCATGGCTTAATCCCAGCTGGCAGCCCAGCCCCACACAGCTCCTTGCTCACTCCCACACCAGTGGGATTGGAGGGGAAAAATCAGAATGGTAAAAGCTACAAAACTCATGGACTGAGATAACGACAATTTAATGGGGAAAGCAACAGCCATGCACACAAGCAAAGCAAAATGGAACTAATTCCCTGCTTCCCAAGGGCAGGCAGGAGTTCAGCCTTCTTCAGGAGAGCAAGACTCTGTCCTGAGTAAAGGTGGCTTGGGAAGGACAAACGCCATCACTCCAAATGTCCCCCTTTTCCTCATTCTCCCCCAATACTTTATACACTGAGCATGAAGCCACGTGGCCTGGAATGTCCCTTTGGTCAGCTGGGGTCACCTGTCCTGGCTGTGTCCCCTCCCTCCCTCCCAGGCACCCCCAGCTCCCTCACCAGGGAGCTCACAAAAAGCAGAGAAGCCTTGGCTGTGTGCAGCAACAACAGCAAAAACATCTCTGTGTGATCAGCCCTGTGTGCAGCACAAATCCAAACACAGCCGCACACCAGCCACTGCACAGAAAATGAGCTCTACTCTAGCTGAAACCTGCACAAAGATATGCAACTGAAATTTTATTCTCATTGGGAAACAAAAAAACTGTCAGGGTAGTTGTTTTCTGCATGCCTTGGGGTTTAGAGGATGGTTTTTATACTGGAACTAAGAAGGAACTAAGAAGAAAGTGAGAAAAATGCTTTAATATAGATCAGTGGCAATTCTACATTGGATCAAATTATATAGCTCAAGTCCTAAGAAAGTGGAGGAAAAACGTTTTCAAAAGCTTGTCAATTGCATGGTTTAAAAGTATTAAAAGTTATATTTTCACAAAATCCATGTGAGCTGTTGGAGCCAGCCCAGAGAGCTCCAATATCATCGGCTGGGGGCTATGTACAAGTCACAAATTGGACAGGACTGCTGTGGAATACATCTCAAGCTGTTTATTTTCCAGCATCAACCTCATTTCATGGTTATGACAATGGGAAGATGCCAGCAGCTCACACCCCAGGCAGCAGACCAAGAACTTAATGTTACAACTCACTTTATAAGCTTTTTGACCAAGCACACAATGCAAAAGCATATTGACAGTAGTTCTATCCAATCTCTATAAATACATGTACCTTTGGTTAAAACAATGCTTGCTTATTTCAAATACAATACTTTCTTGTAAGCCTCAAGATACAATGCACAGAGCTCCATTATTAAGCTTAGACCTTCCTAATATCTCACCAGATATACTTCTCTACAACTTAGGAAATTATTCTACCCAAGTGTTAATACAGAGACCATTGTTCTATTTGTCCTTTCTTTCTACTTCTTGTATAATTTTTCTGCTGACAAATCTTATAGCTCTGCTTAGCTCTAATCACCATCCTGCTGTCTCTGAGGCCTGCCTTTTGCAACGTGCCCAAAACCCTCTGATTTCAAGGAATCCCACATACAAGGCTAGCAGAAAGATGGAGCATCTCTCCTATGAGGAAAGGCTGAGAGAATTGGGATTGTTCAGTCTAGAGAAGAGAAGGCTTTGGGGTGATCTCCTTACAGCCTGCCAGTAGCTGAAGGGAGCCTGCAAGAAAGATGGGGAAAGAGTATTTACAGGACACAGGGGAATGGCTTCAAACTGAAAAAGGCCAGGTTTTGATTGGATATTAGGAAGAAATTCCTGTGAGGGTGGTGAGGCACTGGCACAGGTTGCCCAGAGAGGCTGGTGCTGCCCCATCCCTGGAAGTGTTCAGGGCCAGGTTGGATGGGGCACAGAGCAACCTGGGATAGTGGAAAGTGTCACTGTCCTTGGCTGGGCTCTTGGATTAGAGAACTTTAAAAGTCCCCTCTAACCCAATCCATACTATGATTCTAACATTCTATATTCTGTATTATTTGAACAGCTAATTGTTCAGATTCTTTTTTTTTTTTTCCCTTAGGAATAGGGTTTTGGCTGTTTCCTTCTCACAAATGTGAGAGATTTGTTTCTCAGTGACATTGATCCAATATTACTAGTTTCAGATGCAGAAGCAAACCCATTCATTGTGCACCTGCTGGTCCCCCAGCTGCTGCCCAGGGGAAAGAAGCAGTAATAGAAAATATCTTTCTAATAAACTCAAGAATTGAAGAATATCCATTTAAAGCTGATGAGCAATTTCCCCTCAGGACTCTTACCATTCTTCCTCATTTCCCCAGTAAGTAAACCTTTTTCCTTGCTGGTAGCAGGTGGGACTCCTGTATTTTTTATTGTGGATGTCAGCAAAAGAAAAAAAACATAGAAAAGAAGGTCCCTAGGTCAAACATCAGTTAAACCCTAAGTTCCAGAACTTATAAGAGTTAGAGGGAGTCTCTTAGAAACCCATGGCCTCCCTAAAATGTCACCAGCTCCTCAGGGCCACAATTTATAAACCTTTTATTAAATTTAAACTTGTGTGGTTTGGAACAGAGTGAGTCCGTTGATGTTGTCAATACACTCACATCAGATATCAGGTTTAAATAAAAAACTTTCTTTGCCAAGGCTGAGCTTCCTGCTCTGCATCCCTGCCTCTAGAGCATTTAAAGAACTATCTTTACTAGGGAATGCCTGCTTGCCTCTCAAAGCAGAAAGCTGGGAGCTGAGGAATTTGATCTGTAGGCCAGATCCTCCTTCTGAGATCACTGTCACAGAGAACATTTCCCAGCAAGAACGTTTGGCTTGTGGGAGCAGTGCCCTCAGAGGAACCTCACCTGAGAGTCTGTTTGAAACTGTGCCAATAAAAAACCCCAACCTCACCTGGCAGTCTGGTTTCAAGAACCACTCAGGAAAATTTTGTCCATTGAATTTACAGGGAAGGCAGCCACTGCCACTGAACTCTTGGAAGTGTTGTCACAGTTGTTTTGGGTCAGCAAACTTAATTATTCAACATTTCAGGCACCGTATACATACACTGAGCAAAGAGAGAAGCATTACAAAAGGCTGCTTCTCCTTGTTGTGTGTGAGATTTGGTGTGATAAATTCAAACTACACCTCCTCCCGCATAATCTTTTGTTTTTTTGCTTTGTTTTCCTGGTTCTGAAACAGATATCTGGAAAAATCAATTAGATGTACAGATGTAATGATAAGATGAGGCAGGAAAAGTGCATGGTAGGCAAAAAGTGACCTCTGTGATACCTCCACCTCAGCAGATCCGCCCTTGATTGCAAATATTCATGACTAATGGCATCATTTTAATTATAATGGAACACTTGTTTTTGAGATGCTGCAAAAGCATCAGATTTGCAAAAGCTTTTGTATTCGAATGTTTTACCAGGGTTTGCTAAAACTCCTTGAACTGCAATAATTTTCTATGAAGCTGAAGCCAACTTGAAGCCAAAGTAATATATGTGATAAAAATTCTGAATGAGGTAAACCACATTGATGGAAAAACTGTTTAAATGCACAAGTGTTCTTTAAATAAATACTTTCACATAAACATTTTTCCATGTCTGGATTCCTTTTCTGATGAAAACAGAAAGTGAGGGGACAAAATCCTTTTGAGAAACTCATGCATCGGTGAATGATATCTCTTGACATGTGATATTCTTAGGAATACATAAATTTCTAAATCAGGTCATACTAAAGATCCATCTTCTCTATCTACCACTTATTAGCATGTTCAAATAATTCTGAGAGATGAGTGAGGCAGGAACTTCTTTGTTTATGTTGGCTATTATTGCATTTTAATTACTCAGGCAACCAATATACTTAAATAAATCTTAGTGTTGTATAATACACCAGATCACCTAAAGAGCCTTTTTCAAAGAGAGGTACAACCTACTCATTGTCCCCTGGAACAGAGGCTATTTCTATTCAATATTTTGGTAGTCTAAACAAAACTAAATACTGAAGATACTCTACCGACCTTACATAACTTGTTTCTCCCCCTAGTTACTGCATCACTTGGCTTATAATTAAGTAGTTCAGTTTCCTTTGTACAGCTAAAACTTTATTATTTTCAGTCAACCTCACTCTATATATCTTTAAACATGGTATTTGCTTTATTTTTCCCCTTGCTTTTTACTTTTCATTGGAAGCTGCTATTTAACTACCTCAGCCTAGAATCCTTTAAAAATAACAATTGCTTCAGAGACATGGTGGAAACTGTGATCTGAGTTGTTTGCATGTCTTTCACAAGTTTTTTCCCTTTGCTTCAAGAAGGATAAGCCCAGAAACTGCAGGTCAAACATTTTCATTGTTCCTGTACAATCACAGCTTGGGCTGGACTAGTGCAAGATATTCACCTTGCCATAGTAATGGCTGGGCAAGGACTGGCAAGGAAAGAGTACTGCTGCTTGAAGTATGGGAGATTCTGACTGAGGAAAAAAGTGTTTCCCTCAAAGGTAATTAACCAGGTTGCCCAGAGAGCTTCCAGAATTTTTTTCTTTGCAGATTTTCAAGACCCAACTGAATAAAGTAAGCTGGGTCTGAATTAATTGTCGGCCCTGCTTTGAGCAGGCACTTGTGCTACAGGACATCTGAGTATTTAAGTGTTTGTGGAAACATGAGATAGTTGAAAGCCTCCTCTTTTAAAGATGTTACATGGACTGTGGTCTCCCCTAAACACTGAAATGCCCTTTGCATTTTTTCATGGTCCGTACTCAAAAACATAGAAATGTGAGATATTTCTGTGGAAATGCAAAGTATTGATGTGATATCATCACCTAGTTAGTCTAATGCTATTTACAATGCAGGCACAGAAGCTGAGCTAACACCTGTGTCTCACCATCACTGGAGGACTAAGATGCAAGTAAATGCCTGTCACAAAGTATTTATCATACTTGTGCAGTGAGATAATACAGAGAAGCGTTTTATTACATGGAGGTGGGATTGGCACCAGAAATAACAGCTGTTAGTGTGAGACTGTCCAGAAATCCAAAAAATTACAATCATTCCAATCAGTGTTCATTGTTTTGCAAAGTGCTTTTACATCATGCTTCAAAAGAGCAGAGTTATAAACTAAGCAGAACAATATCTATTCATATTTCTTCAGAAATATGGTATGTAGTATGCCAGAGGGCTGATTATAAATTAGGAATAAAAATCCCAGAGAGAACCCCAAGGGAGACAGATAAAATAGTGAAGGCTAATGGAGTGAAAATAAGTGTGTCTGGAGAGCACAAAATATAGACACACATAAAGTGAAAACCTAGTAACACCGAGAAGCTTAAAAATCCAGCTGGCAAATTTTGTGTAACTCCTCTGTGAAGATCAATACAGGGAAGACAAGATGAGGTTGCAGCCCTGGCAGAGTGGGAAATCTGTGCCTCCTGCAGGTGCCAGACCCCTTGTGCCAAAGCTGGTGCATGTTGCATAACAGAGCAGCAATAGGCTGGCAGCCCCATGGCTGGAATGCCACTTCTCACACCAAACCAGGTCACCTTTTGGTCTCCACAACTTTCCATGATGCCATGGAAAGGTATCTCCACCCACAGGAGTGATGCAGGGAACCTTGGGTAGAAGGCCACAAGAGTTTTGGAGGATTAGGATTTGATCCAAGTACAGCTTTTTCACTCAGCATATTCTAGGTCCGGTGGCTCCTTTAAGGACAGATTTCAGAGCTTCAGAATGAAATTTTCTTTTTAAGTATATGATGCTTGTTAAATACTAATGATTTCCAGAGGAAAAAACCACTTCCCTGGCTTCTCATGCAGCCTTTAGTTCAAGGCCAGCCTTGCAAAGGTGCACCTTTCTGCTTGGATATTGCTCCCCTCATATAACTCAACCATGTGCATTCAGCCTACTGCATCAAAAATACGCCTTTTTGACCCTACCTAGCTGCACTTTGGAGTCAGAGTTATAGTCTGACATTTCAGACCTGCTGCTCTTTTTAAATGTTCTTTCATAAATATCTGCAACCAGTGCCCAAATCCTGGGATGCTGAAAATTAGCATTTGCTCCTCTGAGTTGATGTCAACCTAACAGCTGCTCCAGCAAGTGCTGAGTGTAAACCAGAGAGGGATGCACTAATTTTAAACTGGTGTGCAAAGAACCCAATGTGCAGAGTGAATGAGGATGTTTAGAGAACAGAGTTATGTAATTCATCTATTTTGGGGATCAGCCATCCCCCACGTTCTGGAAAAGGTAACTGGGTTGGGCTATTTATAGAGTCTGCTCCTGCAGTTACAGCACAGAGCAACATTCAGCTCACGCCACCTTCTCTGAGCCCCAGGTGAATTGATACATCACAAATGTCTACAGGGCTCTCAGATGCAAAGAGACTCAGGGCTCCAGGATGCACTCCCACCTCAGCATCTGTTGGCACATTAGCATGCCCTATTTCCTATCAGCTTCTGACCATGCCTTGGGTTTTCAGGTCATTTGTATTACAGACACACACAAAGATCCCTTTTCTGTTTCCTGATGTAGGAAAGAAGAGAAGGGACACTAATCTTGGGAAAACAGCAATTGCCTAAATTATTCTGCTCTGTAATTTCACAAGGCTGCTAGGGAAGATGGCTTAGGAGCCTTCCTTCACATGATTCTCTGTTTCTAAGATACATTTATAGGATCACTGCAAAAGTATGAAGCACATTGTTACTGCTACAGGATGATAATTTTGCAGAATTAATGAAAAACTACAATCTGTACTCAGAGTTCTCAATCTTGAAGTCATACAAAATTGCACAAATTGCAAGAAGAGAAGAAACAGTTTATAGAAGGATTGTATAGGCTTGGACTGCTTCTTATGGATTCTGCTTTTCAGGTATAAATATTTGTGTATATATAGTAATTGTTCTCTTTTCTCACATGTTGAGAATGAGCCATTTGTTTAGGTAGTGGGCAGTGAGAAGAGGGCAGAGTAGACAACAGGAGGAAAGTTATCTGGGCAATGGTGAAAAGCCTGCTCCTAAGAGGGGTTTTCCCAGGAAAAAAAATACTTTAAGGACTGGATTCTAAAGGGTTCACCATTTTAAGAATGACAAAGAACCATGGAAAATGAAGTGATTGCTTGTTGGTAAATTCGTGCCCTCACTAGTTTATCCCATGAGACAGGGAGATCACAGAGAAAAAAAAAAAAGGAATAACAGAAAATGAGAGCAGAAATTCAGGGTTAGGTCCTCAATTACTGATCATTCCAGTTTGTCATTCATGCTCAGTGCAAGCTATGCAAATTCTGGGTTTTTTTTTACCTAGTCCAAACTGCAGTGATTAAAATGACAATGTGCAGTACATGCAAGTGGTGATCTAGGCCCCTTATAAAAAGCAAAGAAAATTAAGATGAAGAGCCTAAATGTCATATGGAAGGAGACACAACTTATGAACAGATTTTCATGGAGGCTAAGCAAAGAAAAAACAGTTAACGAAAAACATTAAATTGAGATAGTCTGTATAGCATTCCCATAAGGTGCTATACTTCTTGGTGAACTGGATTGTGAGAATTACTGATAGATTTTCATGTTAGTAGTGATATTTCAGGAGATGCTAGGAAAAAAATTAGTTTTGAGAAAATTTCTGATCAACATAGGAAGACTTAAAAAATATATAATGAAAATAATATGCATGGATTTTAAATGAGAAAAATATTAGTTCAGGAATTTGATTTTGACAAATATTAATAGTCCAGCCAATAATTTAGTGAAAAGGCTGTATTAAATAAAGCAGGGAAAATACAGAAAATGTGTTATCCCTCTAGCAAATAATATATGTAAAAGTACATTAAGAGATTATAATGAAGAAACTTCAGGTCAACAAATATATCTATGGAGTTAATATTTGATAAGTATTCACCTAGAAGTTATCACTTAAAGGGGTTAATTTCTGGGACAAGGTCCTTAATATATAAGCTAAAGCATTTTATTTGCTGTAATTTATAGCTCAAATAATGAAAAGCTTTGTATTAAATACAACATATTTTTCACTCTTAGTATTACCACTATTAGAGTGTCTGAATCTCATTGCATGGTTATACAGCACTTAGCATAGTATTTTCTTTCAAAACCCAAACGATGATTTATGCCAGTTCTGTATATTTATGAGTTTTTCAGCAGACTGTGGACTGAGATTTTTTCAGGATAGTCACTGGATTGCAGGAAAGGTCTGAAATTTCATCCTTCTTTTGCAAATTGCATTTGTCATTCCCATGAGATTTCATCAGGCTCCAGACTGCTTGCTTGGGTGCTATCTGCTCATCTGCAGTGGCTGCAAAAATAGGGGAATATGAACTTGAGCTATCTTTCAGGAGAAAGGATAGAAAAATACATGGCTACCTGCATAAAACCTACAGTCCTCCTCTGTTTTATCCTGTATCATCCTGAGTCTTCATGGTTCTTTTATGCAGAGCTGGCACAATCATTCTTACACTGGTTTTGGTAGGTCAAATCTGACACTTGCAGTTATCTGCTGTTTGTAATATTTAACTATTCAAATCTTTTTTAGTAGATGTCCTAAATGCTTTTAAAATGCCCATTTTATAGAATGTGCATGTATGTGATTGTGTGTGGAGATTTTTACTTAAGAAGAATTGTTACAGATTTTTTTACTTCCTGAATCCTGAAGTCTTGAGTGAAGTGCTTGAGACTGGCCAAGGAATGGGAGTGGATTTTAGACTCATCCCTTTTCCAATATTAGATGCATTTCCCTCTGGGTTTACTTGTGCTCCAAGAAGTGCTGTCCTTGTGTGGCTTGCCAGGGGTGCCATGGTGGTGTCAGGGATGACACAGAAGAACCTGAGCCCTCATTAGAGCTCTGAGTGCCCTGCATGGCACTGGAAGGGAACTCAGGCCTGCACAAAGCCCTCAGAGCCAGCAAGGGCTATATTTGACTAAATATATTTGGCCTATATTTGACTAAAGATGTGTGTGAGTATGAGTGTGCATAATCCAGTTATGGATAACTGGTATTATCCCTAAAATCCAATAATCCAACAGCAGTTTTGAGTATTGTTCCAGCTTCCTGTCTACTGGAAAAGGTCACAAAGTATTGTTCATTATAGCATGGAATTCAGCAGAGCATTGGCATCATGGTGTTTCAGTTTCATGAGGGCTAATATTTATCAATTACTGACTGTAAAATAACTTACCGAAACTCTAAAATCCAGACTTTCACCAACAATTCTATAAATACTTGTATATTTAGTGTGCAATTCACTAAGAGTAATTAAAAATGTGCCAATATGTACTTGTTGGAACTATGTTTATTTTTTATTGTTCAGGATGCACAACAGCATCTTTGTTACTGACCAGTGAAATATGTAGAGACTCAAAGGTAGCTGTCCTTCATGGCTTCTCTTGACAGCCATTTTAGCATTCCTCCAGGCTGCTCTGGGCTGCTTCATCAAGCTTCAGATTCTTCTCATGAGAGAGAGATGAGGTAAGCAGGAGCCTCCATCTGGTCTTCAAAAGAGCCATGTAATGCTATGTGACATTCTAGGCAGCCATCCTCCAGGGTGGCATGCAGAGAGCAAGCACTCGTGCATTCCTGATCCCACCAGCGAAGCCTGCCATGCCCATGAGAGGTCAACAGGGAAATTCTGTCATAAACTGGACATGGCTGAGTTACACTGAGGGCAAAAGGAAGTGTCCATTCATTGTCTGTGTTCCATTTGATTATTTAACTCTAGAAATAATCTGGGTCACAATTACCATGAAGGTGTTCAGTCCATCCCCCCAGGTAAGCAAGTGAACTTAAAGTCAGGTGAGTGGGACTAGAATCTAATCTGTTCTCTCTCTGATCTTTCTCTCAGTGATGTTTCCATTTAATCCATCTTTGTCTAAATGTCCACAGCCTAGAAAAAAAGCATCATCAGGATATACTTTCATCAGAAAGTAAACAGGGAGATTTGGGAATACTCTGATTTTTCAAGTGAAAGATTTTATGTAACTGGAGAAAAGATATACTGGTAGGCAATTATATCCAAATGCACAGTTGCCAGTAGCTGCTAAAACCAAATTGTATGAAGACTGGACACAAACTAGAACTGTAATAGGTGATCTTTTGAGAAATCCTTGTGCTGTTTTTTATTCAGTTGGAAACTGTCAAGGGCTTGAAGCTTCATCTGGCTGCATGAACCCAAAACCCACCTGAAGATGCCCAACATTGCTTACATAAATTACCAGACATGCTGCTGTGGTATTTGAAAAGCCACAAATCTTGTCAATCAAATAAAGTCCTAAGGAGTTTACTGACTGCCACTTTGGCTCTTCATTGTGTCAAGACTCAAACATTCCTTGGACACATTTAGAAAGTTGCCTCACCAATCATCCAGTGTGTCATCAATTACTTTTCTCCCCTGCTCAATGACCTACTAATATTCTTTAAGCCATAGTTGCAGTTAGAAAGTATTTTATCTGGAAATACCCTCTGGAACAAGCAGTGTGGGAAAAGCCTGCTATTAGAAATAGCACTACAGGAATCTCACTGCAGCACTGAAGCCTTAATTCTACAGAATGGAGAATTCGGTAGGAATATTAATACAACAGATTACATCATTAATTTTTGAAAATGTGCTTTAGTCACTAAACAGTACAATTCTAGAAAGTTTTGTGTTATTTAACCATATTCCAGTGATGTACCTCAGGATGGGTTTAATTTCAAGATGTGGCATAATATTTTCCTATGATAAAATGAATAGAAAATGCAAAAAAATTTAAAAATAATTCAGAATTTTTGCAACATCATTGTTGTTCACCTCCCTGGCTGTAAAATCTGTCTCATTGCTTTCCCCTTGTTTTCAGCCCTGGAGTCTGGTTACATCCAATGGCACAAATTCAACGTCAGTGGCACAGCAGCTGCAAACAAAGCAACACAGATTTCTTCATGCCCAATTGGTTCAGGTATCTGTACCATCTATAAGGGAAGGTCAGGGAAGGGTAGGTTGCTGGCTGATCAAGAAAAACTCTTGTTCAAGGAAAAGGCTGTGGTCAGCTCTTCCCTCCGTTCCCTTGTGGCTCCAAGCACCTTTGGTTTTTCGGGCCTCTCCCTCATCCTCAGAAGTGCCATGCCCCTGCCCGGTGTCTGTAAAGTCTTCTGGCATTTGGAGAAGCCTTTCCTGTAATAAAATTTTGAGAATGTATTATTATATTGTCTCATTTCCCTATAGCATTCTGTGAGTTTATCTGAAGGTAGAAGAGAACACCCTACTCAAGCTTAGGTCTAGCCTGAGAAAGTTTGCTGCTGTGCATGAAGAAATAGTCACACATGTGAACTAAAATCTTCTAAATATTTTTGTATTTCAGCCTAAAAAGGTGCTCATGCTCCCTTTGGAAACTTGGAATCCACCGTGTTTTTCCTCTTCTTACTCCAAGAGGAGCAAAAATTGTCTTCCATAGGTCAGGTCTCATTTGTAGGCACAAAGAATTCCTAAGAACCTGCAGATTTTTTCATCCATACTTTGCCTTTGTGCACCTACAAAATATCATTAAATACATTTCAATTGAAGAGATAATATTTTGCTTTTCTATCTGTTGTTTCTTTTTTTGTGGTAATGTCTATAAATTTGGGTGGTCCTGAGCCTCTTACTGAACAGCAGCTCAGCAGTTGTTAGCCCTGGTTTCCTGGGATCAGTTCAGTAGTGCCCTGAATTTTTAAAAGGATGTTTAAGACAGGGAAAAATTTGAATCTGAACATGAATCATCCCCTGACTGAAACATTAAAAGAGCTTGATACTATTTGCAGCTCCTCATTAAACATTGGACACCCTGTGTCCAAACAAAAGTGCAAACAATTACAGTATGTGGTAAAAAAATCTACATTCATTTGGTCCATTATCTGTCATTCCCACTTTTGATATGCCAAGTTTAGCAAACAGGGATGACATTGGATAACTTATTAGAAGCTGTATTTTCAAATAACATAATTTCTGGATATGAGGGAGAATAATCCAAATCAAGTAAATTATTTTTTTCTTCATGTAAAGCAATGCCCATTTTGAGCTGGCATGAAAAATTTCTGTAATTACCATAACAGGCTCTATTCATTTACAAATAATGGGCACATACGGAATATTTTTATTTTTGTGTCTTCTCTCTCCTGAAATAAGCTGTATCTTTTTCAAGGCATCAAGGTATTAAGCCATCTTTGTTTGAAATTTCATGTACAACACATCACAACCTTTGAATAAAAATGACACTTAATTTTCTAACACTTGTCCTTTACTTCAGCCTTTGCTGTCCAATGCTAAAGGTTCCATATGAATGCCAGTCCTCTGTAAAAAAAATTACCTTGAGAGTTTCATTAAAAGTTTTGCATACATTACAGTAAAATCTAAAAAAAGGGAGTTTTCCATTATCAGCTGTGTGGAGACTAAAATCCTTGCCTGTTATGCCATTCCACTGTACATTTTTAGTCACATCATACCTAGGAATATCCTCTTGCAATAGTTTAGTCATGTTTTAGCCTTCAGGTTAAAATCCTGGTGTTTCCAGGAGATCCAAATCTCCTAATAAAATGTATTTCCATGAACCCCCGTATGCTGCATAGAAGGAAAGGATATTGTCAGCTGACAATAAAATGCTGGAAGCTGTCTTTACTCTGTTATCCTGAATTTGTTCAAGTGAATTGCTTCATTAATTCTCAGTTTACTCACTAATCTATAGACTGAGGGAACAATGAAATCTCTAGAGCTTTTTGGAATTTCTGGTTCTTCCCTCCCTTTCCCCACATAATTTTACAATTCCTTATGAGATACAACAGGACTATAACATAAGCAAAAAGCATTCATGCAAAAGCAGTAATATCTTAAAAATTCTGGGTTACAATGTGCAGATGAAAACTGTTTTTTGTTTGTGGATGCTTGCTTGGGTTTTGGGGAGAAATACACTGGAAGTCAGAAGAAGCATCTAACACAGGAAAAAATATCTTGCAGCAAAAATAATCTTTCTTCATGCATATGGGAAAATACTGCTGATTTACACATTTCATGTCTTAAAAAGCAGGCAGAATTCTATATTTCTTTCCCCAAATTTATAAAGTAATAGTTTTTATATCAGCTGCTTCAAATGCCTTCATTCTACTTAGCACATTTGGGATATTCACAGAGATAGGTAAAACAGAGCAGTGAGGGAAACACCATTTCAGCAACTTTTCAGTGACACCAACTTCTCATTAAAAACTTGATCCTCTATCATTCTTGGGACATCTGCTCCTTACTAGTAAATAAACTTTATGTCTGATCTGGAGAGACTATTCTTATTTCCCACAAATATTATAAGTATTGTCTTTTCAGTATTTTGTAAAAATATTTAGTTGCAATCTTTCTACTTGTAGATCACTAACCTTACTGTCTCATTTACGTTTTACCTGCCTGCATTTAACAATTCAAAGTTTTCTTTGCAAATCCTTCCAACAGCTTCTGAGCTCACATTATCTTGGGCACAATTCTGAACTTAAAAGTCCAACTTCCTCACAGCTTCTCAGGACTGACTTTCTGTTGAGGCCTCTTTACCCTGTAAGTGAAATGTCAAATCAACAAAAGCATCTGAGGGTGGGTACATGAGGGTCAGGAGGGTGTGTGTGACAGTGACATCAACTGAGACAATAAAAGGGCTTCCAAGTTACTTAGAAGCTCTATTTTAACGTTACATTTAAGGGGTCCACTAAACCAATTCAGTGGTCTTTAAATATACTTGACATCAAGAGACAATCATCTGCTGACATACCCAAGCCAGAAATCTCTTAAACATTCTATCTGGTAAGTATACTCTTCTTTTTTCCAAGTTCTCTGGAAGACTTACTAGAATATTTTATCATTGATTCTTTACCCATTTTTGTGTTAGTTTCTTTTCAGACTATCTTAAAAAGTGAGTATTAGTAAGATCAAACGGTTCTGCTATCTAAATTAAATTTGTGAAATGAAAAAGTCAGAGACAGTGAACGAGAAATATCTTAAAGTAAATTCAAGTCCTGAATTTATAATCTTGAGTTGGATGGACTGCCAGGACCTGATTTGATATGGTCACGTAAGAGATCGTGTTATAAATGCTTTTCTGACCTAGAGCAAAGCCACAGAAACTATTGCAAAAAATGGCATTGTGGAGTTTTATATCTCTTATGTTTCAGTTACTCTGTATCAAATTTCTTAAGTGGTAACAAAAAGATGCCTTTTCTACCTGCCAATACTGAAAATCCAGACTAGAAACTGGTATTGGTACTGTGTTGTTTTTGCCTGTTGTAGAATGATCAGTGGTAAATATTTTCTAAATATATTCCAAATGGCAGTTCTGCCAATGATGTAAAACTCAGAAGGGAAATGCAGGATTATCCCTGATAAAATGAGGGGTTTAATTCTGATTTTTCTTCTGTAACTCAACAGGGACTGGGATAACTCAGTAGAAATATGCCTTTATGCAAAATTGTCAGGGAAAGTGTCAGCCTCTTCATTCTAAAGAATACATGGAAGAAATTGAGAAATAGAGAATGTTTTATTCTAGAATATTTTTCATTTGACTAGTTATACATAAGTATTTCACTGGACTTGAAGGCTACAAAGGCGTAATGATGATGATGACAATAATAATAATAATATTGGAAGACTGTGGTGCTTTTCACCCAATTATGCAATAGATAGGTACCTAGATGATGATGATGATGATGATAACAATGATAATGCAGGGCAGCTAAAGCTGATCAAAATTAATGGAGTTGCCCAGGAAGTAACAATAAGTTGCTCACTAAATGAGTATTAGAAGTAAATCCTTCATTTGCATTCCTTGCTCTAGCTCGTTTCACAAAAAAAAGAATTTTCAGAAACTCTTGTCTGTTTTTTTCAACATTTTTTTTCTAATTGAAATTGTTTGGAACAAACACAATTAACTCGAATTACAGACTTTACAAGTATTAATTTCTATCTTTGTAGACAAAATGACTTCTATAAGAAACCTGGCCCAGGCTGCAATCATTTTATGTGCCATGTGCTTTTTTACAACCTGTGATGGAAGACCAATGGTGTAAGTATATTATCTCACACTAGATGGCTTCTGCAGCTCCTGAGAACATGGTGGTTTGCCTCTGCATGTGTTTGTGAGTTCTGTCCCTGCTTTTGAACCAAGCTGGCCAAACTCTGTCCTGTAGAAATAGCTGTAGAGATCTCAGACACTCTGAGTGTATCTATTTTTTGAAAATAGGCAGCTGAGTAGAGGGATATAAATCATGTAAGTCTTCTCTTATTATTCAAATTGGATAATCTCCCTGTCTTGGGGGGTCTACACAGGTGAACATCTTTTGTGCTGAAAGAATCCAGCTGTAACTCACACTCTAGGCACTAACATCCACCAGCTGAGACACAAATCCACAGGGAATCATGCTTCCTTAGCTCTAGTGGTCACAGAAAACTACCACTGAATAAATGCCATAGATTCATTGATCACTTACCTAATATTGTAAAAGCCCTAAGCTCCTCTACAATAGCTGAACTAAATTATAGGAACAATATTGTCACAAAACTGAACTTGTGATGCCTTCTCATTGATACCTCCATTAGCAATAACAAATCACCACCCACCGTCCCTCTCTTCTCCAGATGTCATTCTATGCCCTACAGATCAGCCAGGCAGCTCCTAGAGCTATGTACTGTGATTCCTTACAAAAGTTCCCAAACGTGGGCCTTTGAGGCAAGTTCTGGAACCCAAGAAGGGCTCCCACGGGCCTTTGCTTTGCTTTGCTGCAGGAGACGGTCCGTGAGCGAGATGCAGCTGATGCACAACCTGGGCGAGCACCGGCACACGGTGGAGAGGCAGGAGTGGCTGCAGATGAAGCTGCAGGACGTGCACAGCGCCCTGGAGGACGCTCGCACCCAGAGGCCTCGGAGCAAGGACGACGTCGTGCTGGGCCGGAGGCTGCTCCCGCAGCACCCGCGGGCAGCGGGGCAGAAGAAATCCGTGGATCTGGACAAGGCTTACATGGATGTCCTCTTTAAAACAAAGCCCTAGTGAGAGCAGCCTGTGTCTGTCCACGTGAGCACGTGTCTGTGTAGCATTGATCGAGTAGGGCATTTCATTCATATTTATTCCAGCTGCAGTAAGGATTAAAGGCTCTGTTCAAGGCTGTAGTCCCTCTGAGTGAGACATTTCACAACCAAATTATAGAATGTATTTACAGTCTACCCAGGAGCACTGCTGGGGGCATTTTGGCTGATGTATCTCATAAATTGCCAGCATAAAAAGAAAAAGAAACCCAAATCAGTAAGAAAGCTGGAAAACCATTTAAGGCCAGTTCTACAACTCTTGCATGGGCAGAATTTGTGTGTAATCACCAGGCCTGCTTGTACTGTTAACCAGGAAGGAAAAAGTGCAGGGGAGACTGTCTCCAGAAAATGGCCTAGGGTTAAACTTTGTTTAACTTTGTACTAATGGAAACACATAAATTAAACCCACATCTATTTTCAGAAGAAGGCCTAAAATCAGATGAACATTACTTACATAGCAAAAGCTGCACAATAATAATTTCGGATTAAAGACTGCAAACAGAAATGAAATAGGATAGGAAAGCAAAGTTTAAGATTAAAGTACAAAGTGATACAATTAAAACAAATTCTGAAGAATTTCGCAAAATACAGAAATTAAGAGAAGGTTTGATTGCCTTCCCCTCCTCCAAAAGATGAAACCCTGTAATTAACTGCAGAAACAGTGGGAGCAGAGATGGTAGAACATATGTAAGCATGGCCCTAACTATAGAGCTGGGAAATGATTCTACACCAGACAAATACAACTGAAACAAAAATCGTGTGATATATACTTTTTGTCCCTCATTTTTTCTATAAATTATCTGTCTTTGAACTTCTGTATGTTGTGCTAGGCCTCACGTGTAATTTATTTGTGAGACCAGTGGCTCTCATGAATAAAATTACTCATTTCCATACGCAATTTATTGTAGGATTGACATCTCAGTTTTCCAGACCTCCAGAAGGAGAACCATTAACATGCAGAAATCAACCTGGGAGAGGACCCATTAGTTGGAATACATTCAAACTCCAAGCAGGACTCAGAAAGAATTGTATAGGGAAAAATCAGTTATGGCAATGATTTTAAAAAGCAGCAAATAGAAAATTACTTTGCATGGTCTATGCACGTGTGTGCTCAGGAGCCTCAGTCCTTTCTGATGATCAGAAGGTGTTCCCAGCAGGAATACTGGTGGGTGCCTCCACATTTGGCCCTGGCAGAGCTCTGACCCACACGAATCGCTGCTCTAAGCCCAAGTGGCTGCATGGATGTTCCCATGCTGGCTCTTATTGGTTTGTTTGATGCCTGGCACGCCTTGGGGAGCCTCACAAACCCCTCCTAACTCCCCACAAATAGAGATGCAACCTGCTGAGGGCTAGAGATGTGTTTGTAAGCAGAGAGCTGCAGCCCATCCTCTGGGCCATCCTTGCAGCAATGCAAAGGCCCTGATGCTGGGAGCAGATGGCACAAGGGCTCTGTGCCAACTGTCTGGTTGTAGGATCGAGGCCTTAAGGTGCACTTTCTATTTATTCTTTAATCTGCTAACTTCAATAAATAAAATTGCATTTTTGTACCTTTGTCTCACTTATATATTACCAAATAAAGTGGACCAAAAGCTCTTGGACATTATGTTAAAGCATAAGAACTGACTGGCCTGTGACTGTTTGGATATATTTTTGCATTTGGGGTAAGACTATTACGCTATTTAATTTTATGACAGCAAAATAAGCCCAAAAGTAGTGATGAGAGTAATTTTTATTTTCCTTTCCATTCTTCCTGCATAGAAAATCACAACCTATTTATGTCCCGTTACAATAATGACACATGCAAAAACTGTATAATCTTTGAGTGCCAAAATCATAACCTGTTTCATTTTGATCTAAACAAAAAAATTCTATTCTCCAAACAACAATTCCTAATGTTCAGTTATCCAACAGACGAATGATGATTACACAAATATTTAAAATTTCTCTACACTTACAGTATGACTTTTCAGGACTAAAGACAACACAGTGGCAGATTAAAAATAGCCACTATAATTAATAATAGCCATAATAATAATAATGGTAATAGCCATTAAAAATAAGATGCAATATTAATATAATTACTAATTATCTAGAAAGTAGATTTGTTATGGCTTTTCAGCTTAAACCTCTGATCAGTGTAGCAGCAGTTAAGACAGCAGGTTTGGTGTGGGGCAGAGGATGTTATCAAAAACATTTTAATACTAAAAAATGCAAAAATACATCTTCAGCTGGACAAATGTGCAATTTTGGTCATCTCTCTTTCATAGATTGAGGGGAGCAGAAAGAGGATAGTGAGAAATTATAGGGCCACTGAAACACTTATATATGATAATAAATCTCATCATAATAAATTATAACAACACCAGTCAGAAAAGAAATAAAAGAGGCACAATAAAGGTATATCAAATAACCAGTGCAGATGTGGCCTCACTAGGGTTGAGGAGAGGGAAGGAACACCTTGCTTTATAATCTGACAAAGGGCTTTTTTGGCCTATCCTGTGCAGGTGCATATTGACTGTACACACCTGTTTTTTATAGAATTCTCAGGGAAAATCAATCGTGTCTCTCACTGCTGACTTATTGAAAAAAAAACAAAGAAACACCAGTATCAATATTGATCCTCAGGGGAAGCTAAACAGTAGCACATGAAAAAAAAAAAATACCTCAACAAGCTCGTGAAAATTTAGCAAAGCCAAAATCACAAGAAATCAAACAGAAACAAGACAGATTGTGAGCTCTGTAGGTAAAACCTTCTGCTGGCTATTTGACTGATTTGGCTTTCCAAGATGCTCCTGACCTCACCTGCTGTAAATGCTGGTGTTTGGTGTTGCTTGGCTCTCCACTGGGTGTTCGGCATCCGACTCCTTGCCTTGTTTGCACATTCTGACAGCTTTTGTGCCAGCTGCTTGCCCCTCATTGTTCTGCTGCTGGCTTTCTAGAACGGTGTGGTTTGTCTCTCTGGCCATTGTTAAAGGGTAGAAAAGAGAATTCATTTAACAGATTCATGGTTTGCTGCCTGTTGTAGCAAAGCTGCCATCCTTAATGGGGTATATTTGGACATAGCAAAGGCACAAGTCCTCGCTCTCTTACCCCTTCTTCCCCTCCTGTCCACAGTGTGCACAGGGATTTCTAAAGTCCTTTCACCTGGTACGGAAGTCAAACCCTGTTTGTATTTAATGATGATGCATCAGAGAATATTTTGGAAAAAAGACAGATGTTTTCTTCAGACGTGAATCTATCTGGGGCTCACTATTGGGTTATTCTCCCTCCTCTGTGCCACAAGAATGGGAAGGGTTTAGTGGCACCTGTGACACTTCAGTACACTGAGGGTGCCTGAATTGCGGGACAGGATAGCTCTGCTGCGGTACTACGGAATGACAGCCACATCTTCTAATTGCATTCCTAAACACACTGCAGACTGCGCGGACTCTGGATTTCCTCTGTACAGACATAAAGTTGTGATTTAAATCAGGAGTCAGTTTTAGGATGAAAGTTGAGATACAAGAGACGTCACCTAAACTTTATTATATGGCAGCAGCCGGCCCCTTATCATCCCCTCAGGGGTGATCCCGGCTCCACTGCGGAGACCGCGGCTCCACAGGGGACATCCCGGCTCCACAGGGGACATCCCGGCTCCACTGCGGAGATCCCGGCTCTTCAAGGGAGATGCCGGCTCTACAGAGGAGATCTCCGCTTTTCAGAGGAAGCCCGGGTCCACAAGGGAGATCCCAACTCCCGAGGGGAGACCCCGGCTCCTCAGGGGTGATCCCAGCTCCCCGGAGGAGATCCCGGCTCCTCAGGCGGGATCCCGGCTCTTCGGGGGTGATCCCAGATGCCCGGATGAGATCCCGGTTCCTCAGAGGAGATCCCGGCTCCGCGGAGCAGACCCCGGCTCCCCGGGGCAGACCCCAGCTGCGCAGAGCAGACCCCGGCTCCGCAGAGCAGACCCCGGCTCCCCGGGGCAGATCCCGGCTCCGCGGAGCAGCTCGCGGCTCCCCCGCCCCGCCGCTCCCCGCGGCCGTCGGGCGGCGCTCGCTCTCCAGCGCGGCCCCGGCCCCTCAGACCGGCCGGCCCCGCTCTCGGCGCGGGGGTTGCGCGGGGCGCGCCTCTCGTTCCTCGGTGCCTGGTTGCGCTCCCGGCTCTGCTCGCTCCTTGCTCTGGCCGCGGGGCTTCCCCGCCGGGTTTGTATTCACGCGCCGCCGCCTCCTCGCCCCTCTCTTCCCCGGCCGCTCCCTGGCAACGGCGTCCGGCCGCGCCCCGCCAGTCTCGCGAGATGCGGGCGCTGCCGCCGCCTCCTCCGCGGCGCGGGGGCGGCTCTCGCGAGAGGCGGCGGCGGAGCCGGGCCTGGCGGAGCGGCGGCGGGAGGCGGCCGCCGGAGCCGGTGAGTGCGGACGGGCGGACGGACGGACGGGCGGGCGGACGGACGGACGGGCGGGCGGGCGGGCGGGGGCGGCGGGCCGGCCTCTGCCACCCTTTTCCCCCGGCATCCCGGGGCTCCCCGGCGCCGCTCCCCCTGCTGCGGAGCCGGTAGGAGCGGACGGGATGGCCGGAGATCCGCCGCGCGGAGCGGAGCGGGTGGCACCGGAGCGGCTCCGGGGAGGGGCGCCGGGGCTGCCTGCGGCGCGCTCGGCCCCCCGCGCCGGCGGCTCCGTGTGCCCTTCCCCTTTGCCTCTCGTGTCCCTTGGTGGGAGCACCTGCAGCGGCCGGGAGGCCTGCACGGAAACACCCGTGTTGCCCGACGATTCCTGAGCAGTCACTTACCCACTCAAATTATTTCGTTACGAGTTCAGCCTCTCCCTAAATCCCCCCCCCCCCCCGTGTTGCCATGTATTTTATCTGTAGAAAATATCAGCTATTTATATGATAAATCTGTCATAATACATTTACTTGTTTCTGTAGCCTGTCGTTATTTTTTTTTTCTTTATGTTCACTTCTGTCTGTATCTTTTCCCTCTTTATCTCTGGTCCCATTCAGTGTGTCACTTTAGAACCCTTTTCTTTCAGAATTTGGATCGAGCTCCATCATAGACCTCTCCCAGGTTTGTTCCTGTCACTTGTCTGGCTTCTTTGTCCAAAGGAGTGGTTGAGCCTTGTGTCTTTTTGTTCTTTATTGTTGGCTGCCTCTTACAAATTCGAATACATGGTTAAAGTCTGGCTTCTCAGTAGCCTTTTGACTGTTGATGCTGTTTGCCTGTATTCTTCATGGATCACCTTCAGTGATTCATTTAAAGAGTACTTAGCTCTGTTGTTTCTTCAGCTTTGTTGATCATTTCCCTGGAAGATGCTGCCTTTTCCTCCTAGATTTGCCAGAGAAATCCAGTGTCCCAGAGAAACAATTCAGATTGTCATCCTGACTATTCAAAGTTCATAACCTGGTGGTGCACACTTGTTATCTTTTTTCTGAGCTGAAACACGTGTCTCTGCATCATCTGGAGTCGGATACCTGGGATTTCTATAGCATGAACACAAGTACAGTCAAAAGGAACTGGATGATCTTTTTCCTTTTTTTTATCCATTGCCCTGTAGCTAAGGAAGACTGTTGCACTGAGTTTGGCAGGTCTGTCAGTGTATCTTGGACCGAGTCTCTCGCAAAACATCAGATATTTTATTTTCTTTTCCTATTAAGACCCAGATTGCCAAAAGCCTTGAGTATTACCTCTGGATTTGTACCATTTCTGTCTCCAAACCTCATCATGCATCCTGCCTGTGCTTGTCGTTGCTCCCTGTGCAGATGGTGCTGTTTGAGGCTGCTCTGGGAAGTGTTTTCAGCATGTTTGTATGTTAATGCCAGGGAACCTGGGGGTTAAGAAAGACAACAAGCTAAACAGCTTTTACATCCCACATTAAGTTCCTTCTTGAAGCCCACTTTTCCTTTTAGGCACAATTGCATTTGAAAATGGTGAACAGCTGATGTGTGGATGACATTATGTGTTAAATTAGTAACAGATGTCATCACTGTTGGGTTTTCTGTCACTATGTTATAAACTGTGTGTTTTTGCAGCTTGTGTGCTTCAGGCTGGGGCTGCATTGTCCTGTATTCATACCCAAAAATCAGAACCTCATTCTGTGTCAATTCCTTTCAGTACAGCTTTCCTTTAGCAGTGTTGCTTAAACCTTGGCCTGGTGCTGTTGCTTGTCCATGTACCTCTTTTAAATATGTATAAAAGCTAATTTAGACTTCATTTCAGGTGTGAAAAACTGTGTGTATGAATTTTCTTGCTCACTGAGATGTGATGTCACTGCTGGGTACAGCCGTGGGTGCAGACCTTGGTTGTTCCTTCAGGAAATGCTTGCTGCTCTGGTGCCCTGCATCTCATCCCTGGTGCCAGGTGTGCTGGAGCCCTGTGCCTGCCTCTCTCTGTGTGTGTTGGAGGCCACCAGGGCTGGGGCAGTGGCAAGGAGCTGGGATCTGCTCCCTTTTGCTGCCCTGAGAGCCACGGTTCTGCTTTTGGAGGGAGAAGTTGCTCCATTCACTGGGCTTTTTACAGGTGGAGCTGGGCAGGTTTCACACAATGAGCCCTAACTGAGGGGGAGTTGGGAGTCACCTGCTTCTTGTTTTTTAGGCTTCCAATGTCAAATAGCTGTTCTATGATTGTGTTCCCTTTAGGAATTAAAAAGTTAAAGCTTGCAGGCTAGTCACTAGGTATCTGTTGTTTGTGCTGCTGTAGATAGGAATACCATCAGCTTCCTGTAACTGCTCAGGGTTTTTTTTTTCCTTTTTTCCCCCCCCCACTTGCTCATTAAGAAGAGCTTCAATCCTGACCTGCTGTGTTAATGTTGAGCCTGTATTGCAGAGGATGTCTCTGAGCTGTGCTTTAATCAGTGTCAGTTTGATAACATTTCAGTGATGATGATTTATAAAGCTATTTTATGTGGCTGAATTGTGACTGATGTCTGCGCTAGTTTGCAAGAAACTCACTTGACAGGTATGGATTTCCGTGGTATGTGGTGTTTGCATTATGAGCATGTGTCCTTTGAACTGTACTTCTTAATTAGGATGTAATGTCACCGTGCTTGCATTCCTGGTAAATCTGACTTGGAAGTTCCTTTCTGTTGCTGCTGCTTTTGTGCTTTGATGACTGGAGGCAGTGAAGAGCAGACTGTCACCCCTTACAGAAAGTCTAAATATTTAATCTGACTCTTGAGGTTGCTTTGTCACAACTAATGCCAGGTTTTGTCCTTGCTGGCGACTTGTGTGTTGGAGCTTCCCAACTATCCTGGGTTGCCTTTCCAGTGCACTCTGCTGAGGGAGCAGGTTAGAGCAGAGGAACTTCTGAAACCTGGCCTTCTTTTGGAAATGCTTCTGACCAAAGCTCAGAGCTGAGTTGAAGCCTGAAGTGTTACATGCTATTTGAATGTTGTCCTCAGTACTGACAGCAGGAGCCATCAGATCTTTGTTCTGCCTGATGAACTGGTGGCCAGAAGACATCTTGGCCTTCTGCCTCAAAATTACAGGGTATGGTAATCATCATTTTTAGTAAGACTCCAGATTTTTGCAGCCTGCAGGTATTCTCAGCAATTAAAGTGTGACTAGCTGGCTTGAAATGCATTGATGTTGGTTTTGATTAGCTTTACTTCTTTGCTGAGAGATATCCAGAGAGCGTTTTATAACCCCTGCTGGCCTGCAGTGCCTTGAAAAATGGAAGTCCTGCATCTCATGGAACTGCTTGTCCACTTCTGTCCAGCACTTGATGTTGCCTGAATCTTGCTTGATCTGTTCAGCAACCTTTATGTATTCCATTTGGTCATGGCAGAGAACTGAATAAGCTTTAAGTATTATTTAAAATAATCTGTCCAACATCTATCACAAATTGGTGTATGATACATCCTTTCATGAGCTCCTTAAGTAGTCTGTAAACACATTAATTACTGTGTTTTGCAATGTCTGGGGTGATTCTACCACATTGACTTTTAACTTCTCAAACCCACTGGTCTTTACAATTCCCTTGTATTTCAGTTGCCTACAACTTTCATAAATTAGTGATGATTCTGGCTTCAAGTTGATGTTAGCAAATCTGAAGTGTTCTAGCTGTCTCTGATGAAAGCTTTGAAAATTAAAGTCTGCTTCCTGATTTCCTATTATTCCCTGTGTTGATTCTCTGGAATATTTGCTTTCTGCAGAAGGGTATGAAATTACTCTTTACACCTGGAGAATTACTAATTAGCTAATCAGAATGTCAACCACTTTGGCCAATATGCCAGTGGTGTGTGATCTGCTGAGGGTATTTGGATTTGATTCTTTATTTCATGTGCTCCCAGTGCCTTTTCACCTTCACCAGCATTTCAGATGTGGCTCCTTATTTTCATGGAAGGCTTAGAATAGTATTTGGGGCCAGGTACTCTTGCAGGAGTTTTTTTCTTTTGTTGTTGTTTGTTTGTTTGTTTTTTCTAGTACACAAGGTCAGAATGTTCCTCAAAACATGCTTTGTTTATTGCCTGCAGTGTGAATCCATGCAAAAAAAAAAAAAAAAAAAACAAAAACCCAAAAACAAACCACAACTGAATCATTATTTTCTGCTGCAGGAAAAAGTGGGTTTGTAGAAGTGCTTAAAAATTAATCAGGAAGACTGGTTCATTACTTCGCAGAGTTTATGCAGCATTTTCTAATTGAAAAAAGAAACTCTTTTACAGAGCAAAACAAAAGAGTTCTTTGTTTATAGTCTTTAGTCTAAAGGTTTGTTAAAACTTAAAATTGAGAGGTACATTTATTTATAATCTGCATAAAAGCACTGTCAGCAATGGTCAAGGAGAAAAATTTGGCTGTGTTACAGCAAATTGTTTTTTAGAGCAGCGTTAATTGTTAAGATCCAGTGGAGTGGAGGATGGAGGGAAGACTGTGCATAGTGTGACGTGCTTGGAACTAAACAAGAAGTTTCACAAGATGTAGCTTTGAACACTTGGGATTGTTTCCCTTCTTTTCATAGCTGTGCCCTGGTTCTGAGTTGGGTGCCAGCCTGGCACTTCAGCAGTGACACTGCTGGGGTTCCCTATGAGCCGGGAGGAGGGAATGCTGTTGTTCATGGGAAGCAGTTCCATTTGTTTGTTTCTGGCCTCCTGTGGCATCTCTTGTTGGTGAGGGCTTCAGCGTGGAGCTGCAGAGCAAAGCACACGGAGGAGCTGATCCTGCTCGGAACAGGCTTTTTCCTTGAAGTGTGTGTGGACCTGCATCTTCCCGTTGAATTTTCATTGTAAGAAAGATGGGGAGGAGGCAGAGAGTGTGAGACAATTCAAGGAAGTAGCTTTCAATTGGCCTTTCAGCTGCAGTTCTCAGAAAAACAGCTGCTTTTGCACATCTTTTGAGTACAAAGTCTAAATTCAAATATTGGCCTTTATGCAAAGAATCAGAACTGGGTGCTGAGTGCCTCTTTGTCCTAAGGCACCTGCTTTGGTGTGTACCTGAGAGGTGAGGTGTCTCTTAGATGGTTTTAAAGGGAAGAGAGGGTTTGTGGGAAGAAAGGAAAGCTTGTAAAGAAAGGTGTGGTGCTCCATGAGCCCCGAGCTGCTGTGGTGCTTTGGCAAAGCCGAGAGTGGATGGAAGCAGGCCCCAGCAGGGGAGGGAGCTGGGTGATGGCACAGTGGGAGCTGTGGTGTCCCTGGTTCATTATAGAAACTATAACAGGAAAAAGACCCAACCCTGTGGGGGAGACTCTATACTTGTATTAAACCTGTTCGCTTGGGTAAAACTGAACATGAAAGCAAAACCTGGATGCAACCAACATTTTTAAGAGGCTTGTTCTCTTCTTCCCCTGTAATAAGAACTTTTGGGTCTAAATTTAGCTAGGAGAATCTAAATTTGCCAGGAGAGCTATTCCATTTTCCATGACTTAAAGGACAGTTTATTTGAGCAGTAACTATGTTTTAAAGAGGTCTCAGTAGCTTTGGGACTCTCTTCCACATAGGGTAAGTTTCACTGAATGTAAAACAAGTCTATTAAGGGCGGGTTAAGGTAGAGAGACAATGTTTCTACAATATGTAGCTTAAAATTGTGAAGAAACATAATAGACTTCCCATTACTTGGAAGGTTTATCTGTCTGTAATTCAGATTTTTTCCAGATGTTCTACAGTCATCAGCTGCTCACTTGTGGCTGCTTTACTGTTTTGTAACCAGATCATGCTGAATTGTCCAACTCTGTTGCTACAAGTGTCACTTAGAGGTATGATTGAACACCAGTCTTTGGAGATTGGCTGTCTGCTGACAGTCCCAGAGGGGTTTGAGCCGTGAGAGAATTCTAAAGAGAGTTCAGCATGGCATCAGAGCCTACTTAAGGAAGGGTAGTTATTGTATTTATTTTTATTATGGTTTTGTGACTTCTGTGCACTGGACCACATCGAGTATTTCTAAGGATTGCTGTTGATTCCATGTTGTAGTGAGGACTCGGATATAAATGTTAATTCTGTTTTCCTCTTGGTCAGCCATTCAGATTGTAAAACTCTTGGTCTCTGTTCTCCACTTGGGATCCTCCTTTGAATTAACTTCATACATTTCAAAGAAAATCATGATATGTTTGTCTTGTGTTTTATAACCAGTGACTTTTCTGTTTGGACACAGTGAATTTAACTGTTGCAAAATTTAATTTGCCTGCCAGCATTTATAGAACTATATTTTTTATAACAAAATACTCTTTTTAGTGCAGGTATCAGCAAAATGTGTGAAATACTATTGTCATGCAATTTCTGCTTCAGCGTATCCTGTTTTTCTGTAATCTGCATTTAAAACAATCAAAACCTAACAACACTAAATTCTGCATGTCTGACTTTTTTTTTCCTGTGTGGCATTACTTAAAGGTAAACACTGCTCTCTTAATGTAGGTTGTGAGTGCTGCATGTGTGCTTTTCAGAGCAGTAGTGTGAGGAAGCTGGCACTGGAATGGCAGGACGGCCTCATCCTTATGACAGTAACTCCAGTGATCCAGAGAATTGGGATCGGAAATTGCATAATAGACCTCGTAAACTTTGTAAACATTCAAGGTAGGTGCTGTGTCCCATCTATTGCATCTCAAAAACTACACTCAAAGTCCATCCTAAAGGCTACTGTATCTGGTTGTGGCAAGTCCTGTCATAAACGTCGTAATTCTTCTTCAAAGGAACGCTTCTTAATAATTTTAAATGATGTTTTCTGACCTGATTTGTCAGCTTCCCCAATCTGTGCTTAGATTTGTTTTGCCATGGGTTGCATTTTGGTCCTTTTTTTAAAAAGGAAAAAAAAAGCCAACAGAAAAACCAAACCTAATTGCCTTGTGTGCATATCAAAACACCAGTTGAGTGATTAAATATATGATTTTTTTGGGGATATTTGCTAGGAGTTACATCCCTAAGATATGTGCAGCTAGTCCATGGTGAGAACTAATAGTTGCTTGCATGCCTGTATCACTCTGTGTCGCACTTTCTTTGTTAAGCTGTGTGTCATATCTTGCTTTTGCCTGCATCCCTCACAGGAAGAATGTTTTTTTAAAATGCTGCTTGATTTGACAAAATGATGAAATTAATTAGTGTTTTTCCAGTGTACAGTGTTCAAAAATGAACTAAGCAAAGCAGTTAGTCACCTTGCAAATGTATGAGAAGAAACATATTGCTGGAAAGATATTTAAGCATTCAAATAAGTGTGTATCTTTCAAGTACTTTGCCCTTTTAGAAGTGCTAAATATAACTGAAACATCTCTGTAAATGAACTAAAATTGTTAGTTATTCAAGCTTTCCTACTGGCAAGATGACAGGGAAAGAGCTATGGAGCCTATTCAATACCAGCAGCTCACTTCACATTTTACTTAAATAGGTGCAGAACTGGACTCAAGTGTTGTCCAAAGTATTCTCTAGACAATTAATACTGTGGGTTATTTTCCTGCCATTAATTCTTGAATGATTGTGAGAAATTCAAGAGGGCAGGACAAAAGAATGCAGCAGTAATTAAAAGGTTCATGGGGAGACCCATGTAATTAGAGGCCTGTGATGTAAATAATGGAGTGGTTAAGGCAGACCCGAGGAGGGTGGCTGGTGCTGCAGGTCAGGGTAGGTTTGGGGTGTAGCTTTATGCAGCTGATGTTTTTATTCAGGGTAGGTTTGTGGGGTGTAGCTTTATGCAGCTGAT
>QUSF01000075.1:723538-736241 GCA_003676055.1 Chloebia gouldiae
CATCCTTGAAAGGGAGGATGATGGAGGGAAAAGTGAAGCTCGCTGACGGTGCCGTGAACTACTGAAGAAGCGATGGGAATATCAAATATGCTGAAGTTAACAAGTAATGCCAAAGGGTGCTGATCTGGCTTTCAAAGCTGCCTTTTTGGAAGGAACGGAATTCCTTTGTGCTCTGATTCCGAAATTGTTCCCGTGCTTTTGTGTTTCCTCCCTGATAGACACGAGAGGAAGGTGCGTATTTGTTAACAGGAATAACGTGTTTGCATTATTCAGGAGAAGGCGAAGAACTGTCCTTTGTGTGCACAGGTCAATTGAAATGTCTGCTGCTGACAAAGAAGAGGCTCGAGGGGGAGGAAGAGGGGCATAAGCGCTGTCGTTGTGTAAATCCTGGCAGGATGAGCAGAAGGGATTTCTTCTAAAGCCTCGGAGCATGGCAGCTGTAACTTAGTGCATAGCTAAAGCTCTATAGCTTGATTCTACAAGTGTTGATAATGGGAATCACCCTAGCAAAGGGTGGATCTAAGTTTATATTTTAAGGCCAGTTAATATAAGTTTTAGAAGATAGATGTGGGGGAGGGGGGGGGAAGGGTAGAAGTCTTGGTTAATTTTCCACTGCTGTGTTCTTTTCATTTATTTAAGGTTTCAGGGTGAGTTTGGGAGCAATAAGTATATTGGTTAAGCACCATAATTCTGTGTAGACATGAGCTGGTTGTATAAAACAAGTATATTTATTGGCAGTATTCAGTCGGATGCCCATGGAGTTTTTATGTTGGAATACATGCTAATTGTTTTGGCAGTAGGATTAATTCAGTCTAATGACTTCTTCTAATAATTAGTAATATATTCAAAGCAATCTGTTGTTATGTATAAAGACAAACTGAAGCTCTCCTTGCACAGATGACTCCAAAGCATCATTAAATTGAAGAGCATTTACATTTTTTAAAAACAGCTCTTCCCTTAACTACAAAAATAGGAAGCATTACCAGTATGACAAGTTGCCATTTTGATGGTACTTTTTTTCCGTCCTTCACATCATATTAAATAGATTTGCTTAAATAAAACCTTGAGCTTATTTGGTTTTCTTCATGAGGCAACTGCTTTTAAAGAAAATGCCTCTTACAAAGACAGAGCTTCCTTGATCCCTGTCTGAGGGGGAAAATAATTTCTATGACTGACTTAAAGTTCTTGAATGGGTGTAGTGCACATGTTCCAGTGTTCCTTTGAAACCAGGGAAAAATGAGTATTGAATTTGTGAATATTGCCAAAATGCATGAATAGTCATGCTTGTTTGGTTGTTTTTGTTTGGGCTTATTGGGGGGGGTGGGGGGGGCAGGAAGATGTTTCTTTTTTTCCCCTGTAGGAAAGTAATTGATAAAGCAAGATGTTCTTCCCTTTCATAAACTTTTGGGTACTAGGTGGCCTTGCATATATGGGGCTTTTTCCAGCTTTAGTGAATGAAGGGACGAGAGTTTAAATGGTGTTTTCTTTGTTCTTTTTCCTCTCTTATGCTTTTAAATTAAATGCAATGCGTCCTTCAGCACACAGGAGAAAATTCTGCTTATGGGTTGATGCTGTGCCTTTTGTCTTCCTCAGCCCAGAGTGCAGCTGGTGGTCATCAGCTGAGGAATCCATTGAAAGCTGACTTTGCAAACATTTCTTTTCAGGGTGAGATGATCCTTGTAGCTTCAGGTCTCTTTCTTGGAGGCTTGAAGTAAGGCTCTGTGGAGGCTCCACTGGGTGCTGTGGCTGAGATTTCGGGTGAATAGAGCGTGGCAGCCATGGCTTCCTGGCACTTGGAACTTGCAGAGTTCCCCTGCTGTTGGAGGAATCCTGGTGGTGTATCTGGTCTGCTTGGTGCTTCTGTGGACCATAGGAATTCCTGTTAGCCTGTTCTTGAAATGGGGCAGCTCTGCTTTGGTCAGTCCCACGTCCACTGATGTAGATTGGTAGGAAGCTGCAACAGCATGGCTGTGGAACTCCCAGTGAATGCCTTCCTAACTGGGGCCAGGTTTGTACTTGTCTCTCACATTGCTGGTGAGCAGTGAAGGCTTTGCGTGCTCCCTGCAGAAACAACCTCCTGCCCCCCCTGACTTTATGTTACAGGGGGAAAAGAGGAAGTGATCAAGTCCTTCTACCAAATAAATCAAAATTACTTGGTAGCTCTGATGTCTTCCTTTTTCTTTGAACACTTGCAACTTCTTCTAAAGCCTCTTTACAAGAAAACAAAAGTCACAGGTCTTCTTTCGTATGTAGTGGTCACAAATGAGCTCCTTTTTCAGAGTAACAATAAAGCAGCTCAGGGACACCACTTTCCTAGTCAGGTATCACAGGGTAAAGCCGATGCCTGTCTCTTCTGACATGCTGAGCTCCACCTCTCTATTTTCTCTTCGTTGAGACTTAAGGTCCTGTTAGTTTTCTTGTTCATTGCAGAGCAGAGTTGTACTTAAGGAGTAGCATTGATCTGAGTGCTCCTACTGTTGAACACATGGAACTTCAAGTTTGTCATCTACACATCCAACAGATCAAAGAACTATTTTTTGTGAATTGTGACTCAACAGTGATGAGATTTAAGACTGACGTTTTAGATGGCTGTTACTAAGATGAATGAAGATTCATGATTCAGCCAGTTGTTTTCTCAAGCCATACTGCTTGAATTCTCAAAAATCCTGCAATTTTGGCTTACGTCTTGTGGCTCATGGCTGATGCGTTGGTCTCACGGTTATCATCAATCTGTACATTAAAGGAGGAAAGTACATCATAGGAGTAAGCAAATGAGTGCTGTGGCCAGCTGCAATTTGAACAGCCCTTTGAAATTATTCACTCATCTGTCTGTTTCAGAACTAGTTGGTTTAGTATTGAAGGATCGTGTCCTCCTGCAGCTGGCAGCCTCTGCCTCTCTCCAGGGTGGTGTGCTGAGCTGAACGGACAGCCCCAGCTCGGCAGGGATGGCCGTGGCTGGCAGCAGGAGCAGCATGGATAATCGCTGAGCACTGCCCCTCTCCTCCAGGCTTGCTGGCTGCTGGCAGCAAAGCAGAAGTGGCCCAGTTGCCATTCAGGGAGGTGCAGCTGTGCCTGCCCTGGCCCTTCCTTGGGGCACGGCTCAGGAGGAAGCGTGGTGCCAGCTGAGTCAGTGTCGCTTCCTGTAGCACCTGTTCTTATCAGCTCCTGCAGGAGATTATTAACTAGGGCTTGCCCTGCTTCACTGGGAACTCTGAATCACTGCTTGGAGGGTAATGGGGCTTTTAGATGGTTTTCTGGATTAAGAATCACATTTTAATTGCTTCCTCTGTTAAAGAGGAATTTGTGTTTGCTCTGCCAAAATGTGTGATAAGCCTGCATCCCACTACAGTGGTTCAGTTTCATTTTCTAGCGTGTTTCCCTTATTTAAAGCAAATAGAGCTCTTTAGCTCCTGAGAAACAGTGAGTCATGCATTTTGATACTATAAAATGTGACACCTGCAAAACTCTGTTTTCTCACAGCATGGTGGGAAATGTTATCAGGTCGAGGATCAAAGCTGTGCTTCAACAGAGGCCTGGTCACATGAGGCTTTACTGGGATTTGCAGAGATGTTTTGTCACCAGACTGCTATGTAGGTGTTTGAGTACTCCACACACACACACCCCCTTTTGTGGCACTCTTGATTATACCATAGCATGCAAATACAAATGCACAGATGAGACACAGAGCTTTTTTTTAAAAAAAAAATCACAGTTTTTTGAAAGTTTAGTTGTAGTAGTAACGAATATTGTCATGTTTAAACTTGGGCTAGACTTTGGTCTTGAATTTGAGACTGTAATCCACTTGTCTAATAATTATGGGTATATTTTGTATCTATTAAAGTGGTTACTTCATGTAACCATGTAACATGGGATGTGTATATCTGTCTCAAAGGAAAGGTGCAAAGGTTTTCCTAAATTGTTGATATTGTTGTCAGCTTTTTTTGGAGGTTTGCAGATCTCATTCTTGCAAACTTTTGCATGTTTCACTTTCAAAATAAAGAATTTGCCTTTCTCTGTTAAAGAGGTAAAACAACTAAGGAGATTTGTTAGCTGTGCTGAAATGTTATAAATTTTAATACCTTCAGAACGGCATTGGAAATCCTCAGGAAATTTCCTTTTAGTGGAAGTGCTTCGATCATTATTTTTGGACTGTAAATCTGAGCATTTTCAGCCAAAAGCAAGGCTTGCAGTTCTTTTCCCTTATTCAATAGACCTTTGGCTGACTCCACATCCCAAAGATGCATTTCTTACTGCAGCATATTTTAAGCTTGGCAGGAAACAGGATTGCAGTAGAGTCCCTCTGCACCAAACTTGTGCTTTGTCAACAGGAGATCCTGCCCTCATTCTGGCAGGGCAGGGAGAAGCTCGTGGGCCGTGGTGAGAGGTACATTTCTGACTCCTTGCCTTGTGCTAAACACTCATCTCTCACAGCCTTTTCATTCTCAGTTGAGCTCCTCTTACCAGTCTCTGAAACCTGAAATTGCAGCATCTCATGCTAGTAGAAAGCCTTGATTTTTTTTTTTGTATCATTACTTCTAAGCAACCTAAAAAGAGAACACTACTCAGTCTGCTTGTCCAGTGAATGCTTTTCTATTTGTTGTGCTCCTCTTAGTCAGGCCATCATTCTTACCTCTCTGTGTTCTCCTATAGCATTTCTGCAGTTGTGATTTCAGGTCTCTTGGTGAGAAGGAATCTGCAAGTTGCAAGCAAGAGGGACATTGAGGTTCCTCTGGGAAATCATGACTCTGCTTTGTCTGGCAGACCTTGTAGCTGTGTAGGAGTCTGTCTGGGTTATCTCCTACCTGAGGCTTTGGGAATTTCTTCAGTTAAACCCATAAACAAGGACTGTTGTCATGCCCACACTAACAGCAAAAAACTGCCTTAGGAATTCTGGTGGGGTGCAAGGACACAGACATCTCTGTACTGTCCAGACATAAGTTTGTCTCTTTTAAAGAATATAAATAGAAGATATAAGGATTTTTGGCAAATTCAACATTAGCTGTTCCACTTTGATTTTTAATTCTTAGATAGTTTCAGGGAGTTGTGAGATCTCAAAACTGTCTAGTTTTGTTAGTCGGTTTAATAATTGCAAAACATAATTGATATCTTGACTTCAGTAATGTAACTTAATCACAGTCTAAAACATCTTAAACTATTATATTAAATTTGCTGGTTTGGAACAAATATCCTACTTGTTACTGACAGTCTGGTAGGTCGTGGCTTTGATAGTATAATTCATGTCTGGTTGTAGTGGCTTACTATTGTTCTTTTTAAAAATAAGTGAAAATTTAAAACAGAATGTGCAGAAACAAACTCTTGGCTGATGTGTCCCCTCATTTAAGACTGACTACTTTTGCAAAGGGCAAATTGCAGGAAAAGTGTAAAGTCAGCCTGTGGCCTGAGGAGGTTTTGCCAAACTAGGTTGCATTGGAAAAAAAAAAAAGATCCCTAACTTCTAATTTCATTCTTTGATGAGAACATTTAATTTAGCGGTAAGAATTAAAAAAAAAAAAAAAAAAAGCTTGTTTGTATTTGACCTACCTGTTCTTAAAGAGATTTGTATGAATGCATCTTCACAGGCAGGCTTAGCTGATCAGGTGCTGTCTCTGTAAATCACACAGCAGCAAACAGGTAATTCCTTCTGCCTACTTCATGTTCCAAGTAATTGTAAATACAAACATGAGTGCAGCAAAGAAAATGGAGTTGGATAATCCTAATCTTGGGAACATCTCCAGGGAGTGTGAATGCTTTGAAAATTTAGCTGTGTAATGTCTCTGAAACTTTGAAATGCTGAACATGTCACTTATTTCTGCTTTCAGCACCTCATCCCGTGTTGCTAAAGGAATAGAATACACCAAAATGAGCCTCCATGGTGCGAGTGGTGGACACGAGAGGTCGAGGGACAGGCGCAGATCCAGTGACAGATCTCGTGACTCATCCCACGAAAGAGCAGAGTCTCAGCTCACTCCATGCATCAGGAATGTCACTTCACCAACAAGACAGTATCATTCTGGTGTGTGCAGATCTCTGCCATTTCAGGATTAAAACTCTCCCAATTTGAGTACTCTTCTCTTAAAGGATATACAGTAAAAAGTGTTATGTGTTGATAGCACAACATACATATTTCTTACATATGCCCTGGGCTAGGAATACCCTTCTTTCATAGGCTGCAACATTTTTTTTCCAGTCTGCAGCGTGTATTCCTATATGATGCTCTTATTTAGTTCAAAGCACAAGAGCAATCTAATTTTTTTAAGATAATTGACTGAATACATTCGCTCTACTCAGTAGGGTCTAGGTATTTGGAAACAGAGGAAATAGGGATTCTTTAAAGTGACAAAATATGGTTTGTTTCTTTGAGCTGTAGCACCAACTGTGATGCAATAGCTCCTGTGTTGAGTTCCTTTTTCAGTACTAGAGTAGTAAATTTTCTTCGTAAAGATTTTTGGGGAAGGTGAGGTGGATTTGATGTTTAGGCAATACAGACTTTGGAATCTCATAAATGGGCAGTTACTTTTGAAGGTTTTTTCAACCAGAATATATTTAACCAAAATAATTTGTACTTAACTTCTCAAATGGATGTCTTTTGTGCCCAGAAAGACACAAATTCCATAGGACTCCTGTAAATCTCTAATTTCATTTCCTGTTTTTTCTCCTTCCACCTCGTCACCACCAAAGATCGCGAGAAGGATCACAGTTCATCTCGGCCCAGCAGCCCCCGGCCCCAGAAGACATCCCCCAATGGTTCTGTGGTCAGCATGGGCACCAGCAGCAGGAACAGCAGCCAGTCCAGCTCAGATGGCAGCTGCAAGGCTGGTGGGGAAATGGTGTTTGTCTATGAAAATGGCAAGGAGGGAGCTCGGAATGTCAGAACTTCCGAGCGAGTGACGCTCATTGTGGACAACACCAGATTTGTTGTAGATCCTTCCATCTTCACTGCGCAACCTAACACAATGTTGGGCAGGTTTGTATCTTTTTTGGTTTTGTTTTTTTTTTCCTTAGTCCCCAGCTGTTCCAGAGAGCCAATAATCCTTTGTGGATATTTAAACTGTTTGAATAGCTGTTGGACTCATATTGCTGCAGCTGATCTTGCTAATGTTAAATATTACCAATTTGCAAATGTCTTTAAAAATCAAATGCGAGTTCTCTGGTTTTAGCAGGGAAGCCAAGAGTTGTCTCTTACCTAGAGATGACAGCTGATAAATAAATCACTATTTCATGATGTTCCCATTTCTTTCTGTCTTCCTGGGCATTGCTTCTATGTTCATTCTGCCTCACTCTTGCTCATTTTTAAAGCTAGGTGCTTCATAAAACAAAGTGGCATAGTGAGTGTAGATAGTCTGTTTCAAAACAGCAAGGAGGAAAATCTTGAAAGAATTTATTTTGCTTAGTGGGCCTACCCTGACAATGTTCAAGGTCAGCCCATTTATCTTCTGAAATGTCAAATAATCAGTATAGCAGAGAGAGGCTGAATGCTCAAAATGATCAACGCTTAAATACAAGTCCACAGTATGTGTGTGATGTTTTCTGTAGAAACCTATAATGAGCAACATGTTGAACATGTTTTCTTGGTGGGAAGAGATTGAATACTTGACTCGTTAAATTCTGGTTGGTTTTGTCTTGTCTAAATGCAGAGGGTACCACTTAAAATCTTGCATCAAGAAAGAAAAGAAAGGTTTGTCTGTGTCACTTTGGATCTGGCTTTTGCATTAAAATACAGATATTTCTCAGCACACAAAGATATAATCATATTTAAAATACATGTATATAAATCTCTTTGCCACAGGACAGGTAATAAATATGATTAAACTATTTCTGCTCTGTTTAAATCACTGCAGTGTGGGATAAATAGTACCTTGGATCCCTGTTTTGTGAAAAGCTGGGTGAGTCACAGAGAAGGCAAGAAATGCTTCTCTGTCTAAACTGTCAAAAGAAATCAGTGGAAGTAAGAATCAATAGAATTAAATAATTGATTTAAAGCACTTGCATGTTATACAATACATGCATACATGTAAATATCCAGACAGACTGGAAGTGTGTATCAGCTGAAAAAAAGCAATGAAAGTTTCCTTTTCCATGCCCAGCCTTAGAGTAAGTGATGCTGCCTAATGCACTGGATTTTTCGTGCATGTGTGATGCTGACTTATTCTCCCTTTGGGATTGGTTCAAGGAACAAGCTTATTTTATCCTCTGCTAATTGAAAAATAGGTTAATAAAGATATGGAAATACTGCTCTAACACGCAGGTTATTTATAAACCCACTTTCCCTCAATGTCAGCCCTCAGGACAGTAAGCAGGAACAGCTTGGGAGGTAAAAGTAACTATAATAAGAATGTGTTATTTGCCTTAAGCCTGTATCCTGTTAAGCTGCGTTTTTCTAAATATTATTTCTTGTAGAGTGTCAGAAAAGGCACGTCAGGTCATGAAGTGAAAAACGTAATCCCAACTGAACAGAATGCACTGCTTTTCCCTGCAGTTTCTGTACAATTTCTTGCATTTTATTTTTCTTATTTACAAACAAGAAAACCAGCGTGAGGAATTCTAACCCAAATTGCTTTCATTCTTGAGCAGGATGTTTGGATCAGGCAGAGAACACAACTTTACACGGCCCAACGAGAAAGGAGAGTATGAAGTTGCTGAAGGAATTGGTTCCACTGTGTTTCGTGCTATTCTGGTGAGTTTTTAGGGGCAAATACAGTTAGGACAAGCACTATCAAGAAGTAAAACCTCTTGGTTTAATCCATCTTGCATATCTAGATTTTGTGGATGGCACAGATACTGCTCTTCATGCTGTTTAGTAGAGGGAAGAAGATGCTTGATATGAACCCCCTTTTCCTAGACATGAACATGTGACAGTCAGGGAGAAAGAAAATACACATGAAAGAAACCAAAAATTACTGCTGCCAGCAATCAGGTCACCTTTTCCTATGCATTTAGTTCACCAAATTCAAGTATATTCTGCCCTTCTAGAGCTGAAGTTAGGTGAAACAGAGTACTGGAAGTGAACTTCACGCAGCTAACAGGAGTAAAGCAAACTTCAGTCTGAGATGGAAATGGCTTCTTATTTAATATCCACACAAGGAAGTGGAGGTGCTGGACTGCTTTGTCAGCAGCCTTGGAATGGGAAGAGCTCAGTGAAGTATAGATAAAAGACAGCAAAATTATCTGTATTAATAGTTGTTACTTAAATAACAATTTTAACCAGAACTCACTGCTCTGAATGCGACTCTGAAAACTGATAAATTTGAGCACAGGAAGATTCACAAAGTTTAACATTTGTTGCTGTCTTCCATTTTGCGGACTTTCTTTGTGGAGAAGGTATCATGAATGAAATGATGAAATGTTCCTGTTGCTGGAGGTTGTGCATTGTGTTTTTTCTTGGTGCATCCTGCAGGATTACTACAAGACTGGGGTGATACGCTGTCCTGATGGGATATCTATTCCTGAACTGAGGGAAGCATGTGACTATCTCTGTATCTCCTTTGAGTATAGTACTATAAAATGCAGAGATCTGAGTAAGTACAGAGTTTTCTAAAATAATGTGAATTATACAAATTGACTTAAGTGCATGTGTGTTAATTCTAAATCATGTCCTTTATTGAGATAAAGAAGATGGCTGGCACTACATGAATAAAATCCATCCCTTTTTATCTCTTATGTAATAAAGCCCTAAAACCAATGGATTCATGTTCTTTGAAAAATGTCTGATATTTCAGCATCTAATTCTGTGCTGTGGAATACTTGGCTCTGTGGTTGCATTTGCAGAACAGATACAGTTACATTCAGTGGTACCTTTTTTTTGCAGAGGACAGAGAGGATAATTTTTCATCTTGCTTAGGAGAATGTGGCAGTAGCACATCTTTGGTGGTGGAGTGGGCTGCTCCAGGGTTCCCAGCACTGCTGTTCTCTGCAGCTCCCTCACTCCTGGGCACAGCCCAAGCCTTGGCCTGTGCCCTGGTTGCTGTGCTCTCCCTGTGTATGCAGTGCAGGGCCAGCCCATGGCATTCCTGCTGGGAATGCTGTGCAGCACCCCAGTGCCCTCCCTGGCAGGGCCACCCACCCTGCCCCATGCCCCAGCTCTCTGTCCTTCCAGGGATTTAGCAGCTCCTGCCCTCAGGGCTCTGAGAAGCTTTGGTTTTAAGCTGCTGCTTATGAAACATGGGTTGTGTGCTCTGCTCTCCCAGCAACTGCCTTAAATGATGTTTCTTTTAGGAAAACCAGGAGCAGCCTTGCACAGTTACCAAATATTTAGAAGTAGTAAAATGCAAAGGAGGTCTCAAAGTCTCCCTGACATCCTGCAGTTAGTATCTGCAGGACAGGCTGGTAAATATTCAAACAAGGTCTGAACTTACATAAGCTCATAGACTAAGTGTCTTTACACCTGTCTGCAGTAATACTACCAGATAAACAGATCTACTCTTTCTTATTGCTGCCTTCATCTCCTTACCAAGCTCTCAAATGTGCCTATGCTTAAAATTTTCTTCTAGGTGCTCTCATGCATGAATTGTCAAATGATGGTGCTCGCAAGCAATTTGAGTTTTACCTGGAAGAAATGATTCTCCCACTGATGGTAGCCAGTGCCCAAAGCGGGGAGAGGGAGTGCCACATTGTTGTGCTGACAGATGATGATGTTGTTGACTGGGATGAAGAGTATCCCCCCCAAATGGGAGAGGAGTATTCACAAAGTAAGTTTATCCTCACTGTTCCCACCAAGCCGTGGTAGAGGTAGCAGTGAATGTGCCGATTTAAAGTTGTTGTAGAGAAGTAAACCTCTTGGTTTGAGTAGTTCTGCATCTTAATATTTTGTTTCTCAGAAGCATATGTTGCTTGTTATGTTCAAATGTAATTAAAAAGAGAAGCTAATTTTTATTATTAAGGTATTGTCAGCCAGTGAGGGGGAAGAAAATGCTGTAGAAAGCTTGAGGAGGGAAATGGGTAGGAGTCATGTTTACTGTGGGAGAACAACTAGAGGGTTTTTTTTTGAGGAAAAAAGCAAGTGTTACTATTTTTGGAGTATTACAGTTGTGTGGATGATGAGTTTCAGCACCTGTAAATGGACTGTACTTCCCTGCAAGATGAGCACCCAACCCATTCCCCAGTATCTTCAGCTGTTTTTCTCTAGAGTTCTTGAGTTTCTCCCCCTCCTCTGAAATAAAATACCGGAGTAAAGCAGAACAGTGGAAAAAATAAACTTTGGCACTTTAAGGCTAGAAGGTTAATATTTCATACAGGGATTTTTTTCTCATTAAAATGTATTTTTAGTTATTTACAGCACAAAGTTGTATAGATTCTTCAAATACATTGAAAATAGAGACGTGGCCAAATCAGTTCTGAAGGAAAGGGGGCTCAAGAAGATCCGACTGGGCATCGAAGGTAAGGGAAGCATTGCTTGTGCTCTCCCTCTTTGGCCTTCAGGGTCTGCTGCACTTCTCTGCTGTATGGCTTTCTCTGTAGGTGGAAAAGCAAGGGGTCAGTGTTGTCTTTCCTGCTCAGGCTGGGTGACAGAATGGCCAGAGGGGGAATGGTACCCAGCTAGAAAACCTGACTATGGGCTCCAGACTGGTGTCCAGGCTGTGTCTGGCTGCTGGGCTCTGTGCAGACAACTTAGGTGCCTTCATGACTTGCATCTCATGCCCTGTGCCCTTTAGTTTCCACGCAAAATCTTCTCTGTGCTTTGTTTGAAGTAACAAGACATTTGTATAGCTTTGGATATTGTGTTCTTGGGCTGGTATCCTTGCCAGGGTGTGAATTGAAAAATGTCATGTTAAGTGGCAGGCAGACATTTTCTTTCAGGAAGTACAAAACTGTCCAGTGGACCAGTGAAGTGCAAAGAAATACTGATCTGAAATAAACATCATGTAAGTTAGGAGGCTGCTCTGTAATACCTCACTGAGTAATCTGATTTTTATCATGAATGTAAGAACTGGATTTCTTTGCATTACATTTTTCTTGTGATTGCTGACCCAGATATTTTAGAATCCAGCCTTTATAATTAGCAGGATTTCTATCATTCACTCACCAAGTTGTCATAGTTACGCTTGTAATTTGCCAAGATAAAGCAAATGCTTTTAACTGGTGAGCTCTAAAATAACTAATTTCAGCTGAACAAGGTGGCAGCCTTCTAGCTAAACAAGACCTGGCCCTGCCTGTAATGCTGGCTAATAGCAGATTATTTCTGCTGGCATTCTTGGTTTGACAAGGAACAGCTGTGGCACCAAACTGTGATGCTGCTGCCCTGCAGTAATGTGTAAAATGGACATCATTGTTGGGGCGCAGGGAGAGGTGACTCGACCACAGCAGCACAGCACAACCATCTGCACTGGCAGTGCCTGGGGGAGCTGTGCTGTGTGTCCCAGCAGTGCTGATGTTGCTGTGCTCTCTGCAGTCAGGGCTGATGTTGCTGTGCTCTGTAGGGCAGGGCTGATGTTGCTGTGCTCCGTGCAGTCAGAGCTGATGTTGCTGTGCTCTGTAGGGCAGGGCTGATGTTGCTGTGCTCTGTGCAGTCAGTGCTGATGTTGCTGTGCTCTGTACAGTCAGGGCTGATGTTGCTGTGCTCAGTACAGTCAGGGCTGATGTTGCTGTGCTCTGTAGGGCAGGGATGATGTTGCTGTGCTCTGTAGGGCAGGGCTGATGTTGCTGTGCTCTGTGCAGTCAGAGCTGATGTTGCTGTGCTCTGTGCAGTCAGGGCTGATGTTGCTGTGCT